>OMLI01049727.1:3303-14197 GCA_900302605.1 Rondeletia loricata
CTCTCTCTCTCTCTCTCTCTCTCTCTCTCTCTCTCTCCCTCTCTCATGTGGGTGTATCTGCATATGAATGTGAGTGTGTGAGCGCACACATCTGTGTGAGTTTAGACCAATTAAGTGAGGACAGAGAGGACATACCCATCCCTGTGTCTGTTCCTTCTGGGAGTCTGGTTTGGCCTGGCTCTGGACTGTAATGTTCCCTCCGACTCTCCCGCTCCTCTCACTCTGTCTCTAGCTTATTAGTTTTCAGTCCCAGGCCCTATAGCAACAGGGAAACATTTACACCAACGCACAATAACACTCAGTCAGCACAAGTCATTAATTAGGGCACTGTTTGTTGGAGATTTCATGGAGGAAATAGAGGATTGTTGATAGAGGAGAGGAGCGAGGTGACAAAGAAGCTTCCTGCGCCAGCTGCTGCTTCTCTCGCTGTCCAGGATGAATAACCAGCCAGCTGCTTCTGTCAAGGATGTCTGGGCTGTCTGGCTCCTCTGTAGTCTGTCATATCTAAAGGTCAATGGAGGAAAATGATGTAATTCTGTCATGTAGCATTGTCTGCATCTGTCTTTAGGGCCCTTTGTACTACTGTACTTTAAAGGTGCGTTCACACCAAGCATGTTTGGAGCAGTTTAATCTAACTCTGGAGCGCTTACTCCTTTAGTTTGATTCATTCAGGCAGGTGAGAACAATGCCATTCAAAAAACGCCTGAAAATGTGGGTCTCGGCCCTCCTCCAAGCGAACTGCGGTGCAGTTCGTTAGGAGTGAGAAACGTAATCATACCAAGTACAGGAAACGACTCCAAAACACGCTCAGTTCTATGGGTGTAAGGAGACAGATATTGACATCTGATATGCAGCAGTTACTCATGCTTGGAAAGCGTAGCATAGCTAAATTAACCAAGGGCAAACAGCAGTCTCGACTGACGCTCATATTAATCTATTTCTTCATGTGTTCTTAACTGGTATGAACACCTGAGAAGGTAAATGATGGCAGAGTGCAGACAAGTCCATCATGTTTAGCTATTACAGGGACTGGAATCAGATTGGTTTTGACTCCCCCTGCTCTCTGGCTGCCGAAATCTCCAATCTTGTGGGGTGACAGGTTACCAAAACTCTGCTTGTAATTGGGCAATGTGAACCAGGGGCCTGTCTCATGATTAGTGGGCCATCAAGCTAACTTTGGGCTTAACCCTGGCTAGTCTCGCGATACCAGACAATCGGGGATCTCCGCCTACCAATTGTCTGGAGACTTTTGAATGCAAGGTAGTTGCTAGAACGGCGGAGAGTACAGCCGCTAACAAACCTACGCCTACTGCTTTGGAAATCTACGCCCCTTACTTTTTGTACAGTGTTAACAAGCACACGACTTCTGCATGTCACCGCCCCAATATGAAGGACTGCCCTAAAGACGTTTGATTGGTTCTGCAATGCAGTTTTTAAAAAAACTTTCTAATTGTTTCCACCCAGTTTTAACAACGAAACCTGGTTGAATGTCCCCAGTCTCTAGTTGAGCGAAGCGTTTAGAGACTGACTGGCTACCTTTTTTAAATTTTCTAATTCAATTTACAAACTCCGATATGAACAAAACCCTTGCATTCAAATGAATGAGACAAGTAATTTAAATATAAACTGTGCAGGGGGATATTGAATTAACAGACAGTAAGAAGTAAGAGGGCATAGTTACATTAGTTGATCAATAATGAATGAAATTTACGTTTTGAGAGTGACTGATGACACCTATATTCCATCACTGCAGCCCTGTGCAACATGAGGCTCACTTTGTGAACAGAAAATCTTTTCACAACCTCAGTGTGACGACACAATATTGTATCAATGAAAAGTGTGAACACTGTGGCAGGGCAGTGATAAGCCTATTTTCTTACACATCTTACAAATGTTGCAATTTTCCTCCAGCAATCCTCTCTAGCCTTGGCAGCAGCAGCAACAGTGTTACTTTTCACTGTTACAGTGATTTTGTATTGGTCATATTTATTCATTATAATAGTTTGTTCTTCTTGAGAGAAGAACATAAATGTTAGTAATCCATTTCTTTCCCATACTACCCACTTTTACAGTCTACTTAACATGTTGAAATTGTTGGCAGAATATGCTTACATAACCCCAGAATTATTTATGGTCTACTGCTTTTATTGTTTGATTACTTTATTATTTAAAGTATAGTTTTATTTCTTACTTTTATACATAGTTGTGTGCTTATATTTTGTTTCCTTCTCCCTGCTGAACTCTATTACTCTTATAACTGCAACAACCTAATTCCCCTGCGGGGATCAATAGTTTCGTCTTATTTTAAATCGACTGCCCTTGATCTGATCTGATGTTGCATGCTATTTGTTGCAAACCCCGTCCCTTTTATTTGAAGGCGCTCATAGCTGGATTGGAAAATATTATATTGTTATATTGTTGGAATTTAGCTGACACTGTTATCCAGGGTGACATGAAGTGTCAAGCATCCAATAGTAAAGAGTGCAAGTGTCAGAGCCATAGTGTCCTAAAAATATTCATGTGAGCATAGAATGATCATGTAAGAGAGAAGTACCAAAATTGACAAAATTGCGAGTGAGAGTGAGCACAGGAGAAGGGAAAAGATGAGGTTATATCCTACGACAGAAGTTGGGAATTGATTCTGCTGTTCTGACTGGAGCGGGAAGGCCGTTCCACCGTTGGGGAGCCAGGAGGGAGAAAACTCGAGACCAGGTGGAGCGATGACCACACGGTGCAGGGAGGGGAGAGCTAAGCAGCCAATAGTGTCAGAGTGTCAGAGTGCTTGCTGTAGGGCTGGACCATGGTCTGGAGGTATGGCGGTACCTTTGCAGATCCCTATGCAGCCTTTTACGCAGCACCGCAATTTCAAATTCAATACAAGCAGCCTTGAAGAAGAAGAAGAATCCTTTATTGTCATGTACATTTTTACATAATATACAGCCAGTGAAGGGAGTGTAGGAGGGAAGTGACATGGGAGAAGATGGGGAGGTTTAAGACGAGGCAGGCTGAAGCGTTCTGGATGAGTAGTAAGGATTGAAGAGGGACTTTCTGGAGGCCGGCGGGGAGGGAGTTGCAGTTGTCCAGATGGGAGATGACTAAAGCTTGACCCAGATGCTGAGCATCACACTAAGACTCTTGGCGGCCTGGACAGGAGTCACCTTGGTCATATCGATACTAGAGGTTGGAGAGGTCTAGTAGAGGGCAAGATTTCTCTGATATAGTTCTATCTCAAGCTTATTGTTTGTGAGACATTTTCCATCCCAGTATCAACCCATCTCTCTTTATCACTATCTCTCTCTCACACACACATACACACATGCATAATATATTTTCCATCTATACCCGAGGACAGGGGTATTGAACCGTGTGCCATGGAGGGCCGAGTGTATGCAGGTTGAATACCCCTGTCCTAGGACCAGTAAAAACGGAATCTGTCTAACCGCAACCCTCTCTCTCTTCAGATTGCAGGTTTTATCAACGCCGTCCGCCCATTTTCTGATGACCAGGAGAACCTGACAGCCTTTCGTTTCTACGCCCTCAACCCTATTGTGGATCCCTGGGTCTTCATCATCTGCCGCAAGTCTGTGTTCCGCCACCTTCGTTCTCTGCTGAGCTGCCGCTTTACCAGGGGTGCTGTGAAGACCACAGCCCACTGTGCCCTGTCTTTACCCTCGGACAACCACATACAGCACAGACCCACAGACATCACAGCTCCACAGCCCAACTTGTACTCCAGCTTGCCCCTGTGACACGCAGGACACCCTGGTCAGTGCAGGGTAAAGGACTGGAGTTTGAGGTGGATGAGTATGGGAGACTTCCAGGTGTGTTAAAACATTGGAGTAAATTAGTGAAATGACAAGACTACAGACGGTCACGTTAGGGCGGTAGCGTCTATGAACTACAAAGAAGTGTGTATAACGTAGCGATACCACATGGGACAGAAAAAATATATAATTCCCAGGAAGTGAGGTCATCACAACCAGACACCATCATAACAAGTGAACATGAAACTGACCATGACTGACAGGACTCCTGCACTGAACTAAATCACCAACATAAGGCACAAAGAAATATTCTCTCTGTGGTCGTTAGTTTCTCCCTGAATTAACTTGGGAAATGATTGCACTAGGTCTTAAACTATTTCAAAGTTGCAGTGAGAATTGTACCATAAAGCACCGTAACTTATCAAATGTTTAATATTATGTTAAAGTTATAGCAATTCAGATTAAGGTACACATCAAACCATATTATGCCTATAAATGAAATAATATACTTTAAAATAAGACTATATGCACTCGGGTAAATGGGCAAACAATATGTATGAATGTTTTTCCTTGCAAAACAGGTAACTCTCATCCATGTCCAGTTTAAAAAGCAGATCCATCCATGACATGACTGGAGAGTTTTGAGATGCAGGTCACACTCAACATGATGAGGATGAACTGCTTGTATATTTCAGTAGCTGTCGTCAATGACATGTTAATCCAATGCATTGCCCTGACCAGAATGGTAACATATCCATCAGCAATGGCAGGTGTGTGTGATCCAAAAGAGAGACGCCTGTCTGTTCAAATGAGGAAAAGTGCTGCTTAAGACAGATTCAGTCCCTGAGCTAAACCACACCGTTATCACCGTGCTGCCACTATGCAGCCACTGATAATTCTATATTTCTAATAAAGATACATTATGTCATTGTATTGCATGTACATTTGATGTCGTCCCTCTTTCTCATTCGTATTGATTTCTGAACAAGCTACCTATGATTGTCTGTGAATGTTTTTTGAAGAGCCTCCTTAGTGTTCTTATGTCTGTGTGATGCTGCTTTTGAAAAGGTCTGGTATGGTCTGCTGCAAAATGCACTGTAGGAATGTGTTCTATTTTGTCTTTTTTTCTTTCTGTTGTGACTGATAGTAACTGCATTGAAAATGTAGCGTATTTGTGCCATTTTATTGTGCTATAATGTTGTGTATGCTGAACATAGAGATATAGAGATATTAGGTATTGTGATTGTGAAATCCAGTGTTATGTGGCACATTCACACAACACACTTTGATGGTCTTTGACTCTGATGCTTATCCTGCATGATTGCTTAAATCAGACACCTCTTACCACTTGCACATTTTGTTCTTCTTTGAGGGTATCAGTGTTTGAGTTTTGCCATCCATTAAAATCAATGAATGAATGAATAAATAAATAAATAAAGTTAGAAAAATGTGAATACTCACTTTATGGTACATATGTGAGTAAAGTTTAAAAAAGGAATATTGTGTTTGACAACTTATGTCTGTGTATGTTCCCAAAGAGATATATTGAGATATATTGCAAAATGTGTTTATGCTGATTATGTGATGTTTAACATTTAAATAAAACAAATACTGTATCTGTTTTTACTCAGTTTTTAATCTGTGCTTATTTATAGCTTGTAATAATCGCAAGACTTCAGGACATTGGCTCGGTGTTTACACAAATGGAAGCAGAGACAAGAAAAGATCAACAGAAGAGGTTTTGTTTGAGTTTAGATAACACAGTTGTTTTGCCTTTTGATTGTTACAATGAACTTCAACTTCATTCTAGTCAATACATATGCATGTACCTTGATTACAGACAAACATATAGTGTTGATATAGAGGCGACTGAAGCTGATGAAATAAGGAACTGTCAACATGCAGTATAACAGTTTGCAAACCAAATTTCCCCTCGGGGACAATAAAGACTATCCAATCCAATCCAGTGTTGCGGTGTTCATTTAGTTTCATAGGATTTTAGCTATTTGGAGACTTCCAAAGCAACAATTATACAACATGTTGGAAAAAAATCTGAGTGTCATTAAGTGACATGGCCATAGTCACATTTTGTTTAGTTTGGGATTCATTAATTGGTTATTTGATTATATATAGACAGTGAAAACGACAGGAGTATCAGTATAATGTCAAAGACAGATTAAAGGCATAAAGCTATATACCTACTTTCATATTCCATACATACATCATTACAATATACTGTATAGCATTACACATCCCATATACAATATATCACCACCCATCCTCCCTCAGTCATTCTGTCTTACTGTGAATGTAATTCATTGTTTAATTTCTATTTGATAATAGTCTTGATTTGAAATGTCATGCTGTTTGGGGGTACAACAGCAATATTCAGGTCCATATTAGACTGTAAACATTACAGTTCCCTGGGTTTATCTTTTTTCATCACCATTATGGAGACCATTTCGCAGGTAATTTTGAAAGATATTGAGAGGTCTTGTTTTTTATATTAGGCAACATATTACTGTAACTTAAATCTTCAGAGATCAGAAGTCATGTTTCCTGGTAATAAAGCATAAATGTGGTTTTGAATTTTGTTTTGGCATCACTGTACCGTTAAACTATGTTAACATGCAGTTCTTGGGAACTGAAGGGTTTTCATGTTGTACTAGAGGTGAAGGGTGAAATGTACTTGTGGGGCATTTGATTAAATCTGCAGTAACGGAATGGCTTAATATTGTGAAATAGAGCCATGTGATTCAGAGGAACAGAGTTTTAGTGCTGAGACAGACAAAGTAATAAGTAATCAGCAGTTCCAATTTAAAAGGCTGGCTAATCCAGGGAATATAATAAAAGAGGGCTTGGTCAAATAAAGATGAGCGGCATAATTAAAACCATCTCCAACACTCAAAATGTAGAAATTAAATAGAGGAATGATGATGGTATATAATTAACAGTCTTGTTTAGCTGTATGAATATATGTAGGCCGTTTACAAAATCATAATTTAGTTAACGTAATATTGACGTCATGTCATAAAATAGTTATGGGTAGGCAGAGCAGCAGAGCTGTGAGTGGTGCTACAGCTCCCCTGTGTGGTTAAACACCCCTCTCACAACCAAACCCAACAGCACCAGGACTTGTGTGTGTACACTTTCTGCAATTATATGTGCAGTTTTATTTTAATTGTTCCTCTGGCATTCTTAATCTTTGAAATCAGAGCAAGGCAGTGAACAAATGCACACATCAGGGAAGGTACAAAAATGATGGGGAAAAGGGATGCAGTGGCTATACTGTATATCAGTGCAATCACATTCCCAAACGTTTTACATTGTTGTGAAACAATCCTGAGCTAGAGAGCAATAAGAGTGCATTCCTCTGGCCTGCACATACACAACCAATTAGCTTGTGGTTCGCAATGTGGTCTGATTTATTAGTAACTCTTCAACAAACAAGTGATTTACAGCTGTAAACCATGCCTTGCTCATAACTCAAGTCACATGGTGTGGGAGAATTGAGTCTTAAAAATGTGAGCCATTACATTACATTTAAAATCAATATGTAATAACAACTTCGACATCTTGCTAAAGTAATACTGTTCCATGTCAGCCTTTGTGTCACTAGAAAGAATACAAATAGTGGATATATAAATTAAATTAGATGTACTTTATGGATTGTCTAAGCCAGGGATGGGCAACCAGGGATGGAGGGCCAAGAGTCTGCAGGTTTTCATCCCAACCAATCACTGATTAGCACCTTCAACCAGAGAGGAGGAACTAATGAGTGAAATCACCTGCTGTAGTCTTTGGTTAGAATGAAAACCTGCAGACTCTCTGTTAGCACCCCCTGCTGCTCAACATGGCATAACGAGAACAAATGATGCCACCATATTAACATAGTGCCATTGTTTTATTTTCTAGGCCCTCTGAGCACATCTTGATCAGTACTTTATAAAGACAATACATTTGTAGTAAACATTTTCATTCTGTGACAAAAGAACTGTCAGTTCTCAGCACCTGCATCTCCACACAACTCTGACTGCTGTCCCGAGGCGAAAGCTCTAGGAGAAGCTTCCTGTCTCGAACAGTTTGATGACTATGGCCTCTTGGGGCTGCAGTTTCAGTGTGTCCAGAGAGGTAGATCCCAAACGGTCCATTCCTGTGCTGGTCACAAACACCCCGGCATCTGGCAGACTGGGGGCCCAGGCTGGGTCCAGGGCGTGAGGCTCAGGCCCGATGTTGAGGAGAACTAGGAAGTGGACACAACCCCAGGAGCGCAGGAAGGCCAGGATGGGGGGAGATGACGGAGAGGCAAGAGTGGAGTGGGAGGAGGTGCGGGAGGTGGTGTTGAAGGGGAGAAAAGTGAAGCTCCCGTAGAGAAGGGCTTCTTCTTTGGCTCTAGCGCGACTGAGGGACTTAAAGAGAGCTAAAGCTGAATTCTTTATCTTCTCCTTGTCCTGAAGGATGGATGGTAGAGATGTGTGTTAGAAAGTAACTAACTAATGAGGCTGAGGCTAGCCATAGCTTGATATGACTTGCATTTTAATTGATTAACCAGACAGTCAAGACAGGGCATCTTTGTTTAGGTGTTTCAAGAGGGACAACTGCTTTATTACTCACATGGGAATCTGATGTTTCATTATTCTGCTGCCCTTCATGTGACCAGCCCATACTCAAAGACATATTCTGTATGGCAGAAAGGTTTTACTTGGTGACATCAAAAACTTTTGAAATAAATATTTTCATGGACTCAGGAACTCAAGCAGTGACCTCACCTGTATATGACTGATCTCTTCACCATATTGGACTGTGGGTGATCCTGGTAGAGTCATCATCAACACCAGGAGTAATTTCCTCAAGCCATAGGACGCTTTACCTCCAACCTGCCAAGAAGAGAATACACCAGTTGAGCTATAATATCCCCCTCCCTCGACCAAGGCAATGGCGCTTTGTCAGTATACTGAAAGGTTTAGTAGTAATATATCTCAAACATCAGTATAATTACAATTCCAGGATGTTCACAAGAATGTAGTCGGGTAAGAAGCTTCAAAAAATGCTTTTTACTATTTGTGGTGGTAAAATGATCCAATCAAGGAATGTCTGATTAGTGTTTAGGCTTTATGGTTTGAATATGAAGAATTGCGTACCAAATTAAGAGATATCCACCATTTGACAAAAGTGACACATACTTGTACAAAATGATAGAACAAAATGAAAACAAATTATGGTACTTTTCGAAAGGATAGTAACTTACTTCCTTGGTTGACAACACTTTTACTGACTGGATTCTCTACATTTGAGATATACTGAATGATGAATTTCAGATCCCCCCCAAATGGATATATAGTGTTTTTTCAATAGAACTCTATATATTGAATTATGTTCTGCATAGTTGTAAGAAGCGTAACATGGTTGGCATGCAGTACATACGGTCAAAGTCACCATGCCAGTTCTGCAAGTGATTAGTCCCATGGAACTCAAGCTTGAGTCTTACCGTCCAACTGGGCCATATATCTCCTTTGGTTGTTTTCAGATGTGTCTCTATGGCAATAGCCACTTCCTGGGGAGACAGGAGGTGATGCGTAGGTGGCAGAATTGACCTCATGACCACGTCAACCAACGTAACATTGATGGAGCCGGAGGTGTTGAGAGCAGGAAGAAAGTCTCCTGTCTGTTTCACCACCACAATCCTGAGGAGATGGATTAACACACACACTTTCCAACAAACCCTTGGACTTCATTTTTTAAAGGAAAAACATCTGCATGTACGACACCACACAATACCTTTCCTCCTCCTGGATGCTGAACTCGTTGATAACAACTCTCCACTCCAACAGAGTCTGAAAATCACATATGTTGGAACTTTATATAGGGATACTGTGCTTGTGGGAAAATGCAAACCATTGACGAGCACTCCGTTTACCTTTTCTGAATATGCTGCATCTGTGTCACAGATCGCAAACCCTGCCACACCCTGCTCCAACCAGAACCGGAGTGCATACTGTGGAAATGTATGCATGTTACATGTTTAAAGAAATCCAGTATCTCACTGGGAACTTTTGACCAGCCACATTTAAACAGTAGTTTGATAGCATGACCAGGCGGCCCATCATCTCATATCAATTCTACTTTACCTGCACTGTGGCCGAGAGTCCCGAGGGCACGTCTGTGTTCATTCCTGCTGGGTCCCGAGGTCCAACCAGATCCAGGTCACAGAAATCTAACAGCACTTTTAGGCCTGCAGGCCAGGAGAACGACCACTAATGAGCTCATCAAGGATCAGATCATGCAGGAAAGGTCTGAGGCCACTGAGCCAAGCTGCTTGACAAAAATGAGCCCTTGGCTTTACTCACCTACTTTGTTGCTCTCTGTGAGCAGATGCTGCATCTGAGGCACCGTCCCCAAGCTTTCATCAACCAGAGTGAGGTCTGAAGGAGATGCCTCCTTATGAAACAGACCTTCCAGGATTAGGGCCCCAATACCCAGGGACTTGAGGTAGGAAAGATTCTCAGACACCACTCGAAAAAAATTCAACATGAGTAAAAGTTACAAACATTTCATCTCAGGGTAGATTTGTTTGATTTTCAAAACTGATGCATGCCATTTTAAAGGATAACACCGGTGTTTTAAAAAAAAAAGTTTGTGCTAATCGTCTACGTTGCCCCTCTACCTTACACTATGCCTGGTGGTGCCTGCACACAGTCAGCATGGTTGGAGATATCAGGGCTTGTTTTCATACCTTCAGAAGAAGCCATTTGCTGCCATTCATTCTTCTACAGTATGAAAAACAATTGCCCCAGCTAGATAATCCACCATGGTAAACATGAAGCCTTAATTTGGTTTGGTCAGAATAAATGTTTTATCGTTATTTCATTGTGCCTGAGTTGAGAGTTTCCATATTAAAGCCTGCATTACTTTACTCTCTGTTTACTGTTAATCACCAAGTCTCCACCTCAAAAACATGTGGCCTTACAAACTGTCTTTTTTATTGTATTGCGTCTTTGTTGGCAGCAGTTAATTTAAACTAAATGTAAACTAGATGTAGACAGTATAAAATGGGCTATAACTCTAAATGACACCGGTATTGTCCTTTAGTTCAGTGTCACAGTCCAGGCCGCTCACCACTGACGCCCCCT
>OMLI01049853.1:8761-27734 GCA_900302605.1 Rondeletia loricata
ATCACGCTAGCTTTCAGAGGCTCACTCCAAATCCTCGCATCATTCAGACATCACACACCATCGCTCTGCCTCTCTCTCTCTCTCTCTCTCTCTCTCTCTCTCTCTCACACACACACACACGCGGGCACACGCCACACACACACGCACACACACACACACACACACACACACACACAGCTGGAGACAGTAGCATTTGCTAGCTAGCTAGCCAGACACATGAAAGGGGCCGTTAGCAATTTGATATCGAATTTACTATATCGCATTGCTCGGCGCAGTTGCTTCTCTTTCAGGTAAATACATTAGAACAACACGAGCTTCAGGAAGTTGATGAAATGCAGGGGGGTATTGATGTTCCCCCGCCTGGGAGGCTAGCCAGCTGAGCTAGCTGTAGCGGGACAGAACAGAAGCCAGCCGGCCGATAGGCACAGTGCACAGTGTCCATAAAAGTCCACGGACACACCGAGGTAGTTTGGCGTTTTATATGTACAAATGTGTTCAACACAAATTGTTGCACACTTGAGTTTGTTGAACTGAATTATGTGCAACCTATTGGCCTGCCAGCTTTGATTATTATAATGACAATAAAGAACAGGCGCATCCAGCTGCTGGTAGTGTGGCAGCCAGCTAAGTGAATGTAAACCCATTAAACCCACAGGCAGCCACAGTAGCTGCAGCTGCCTTGCATACATCCCAGACGGCAAGGTACATTGATTCACCAAAAAGAGTACTGAATTATGTTTGAAACTATGTTTATTTGTGCCTATTTCAATGCATCTTTTTTTATCAATGCTAGATCTATGAGCAAAAAAGGTGTTGAATCAATGTCCGATTTCAGTGTAAGATCTACCAAAAAGAGGACTGAATTTAAATTGAAACTGCTTTTTGTGTGTGCCTGTTTTCAATCCATTTTCAATGTCAAATGAATGAGCAAAAAATATGTTGAATGTCAGATTTGAATGTTGATACCTTGACATTTTGATTCTAGGTTGATTCAATGTCAGTTTGCTGTCTGGGATGTTTCATCCATTTATTTTATCTTGGGGGAGATATGAAATGAAATCCTCCACTAAAAATATTTTTTATATAAAAAAGAATGCTTTTGGCTTACTATGATATCAGTACAAACGTCAACATAGCTTACTTTGATATAGACTGAGACAGCAGGTTTCTATTCTAAAATAATAATAATTAATAATCATATCACGCTTTTTATTCTTATCTCAAAGTGCTCACAGAGAAGGGGGAAACTCACCTCTCCTGTCACTCACAGAAGGTAGAGAATGTTATTTGCTCAAGAATAACCTGTGGGCAAATATGAAGGCCTATTTGCAGTGCAAATTACCCATAGTGTATTATTCTGTGCTCGGGTGCTCTTGGCTTGGCAGGCTACTAAATTAACTGATGGATTGGTGTGGTTGGTGCCTTAACACACTTGTCGCACCAACTATGCCACCTGTTCTCATGGATGTGCACTGTCCTCTTACTGCCTCATTGCAATCAAAAGAGAGTGCACACATTATTTTACCAAACAAGCCTGAGAGCCATATTTGCATTGGAGCCCTATGTTGGTTCATTGAATTTAACTACTTAACATGTAGACACAGGTGTATTA
Source organism: Rondeletia loricata (assembly GCA_900302605.1). Taxonomy (NCBI): domain Eukaryota; kingdom Metazoa; phylum Chordata; class Actinopteri; order Beryciformes; family Rondeletiidae; genus Rondeletia; species Rondeletia loricata. Next base: position 10,374 of record OMLI01049853.1, read on the forward strand.
CAGTGTAGTCTAAATTATGTTTTGCCACTATATCTAATCTTTACAGCCTTTTGGGCATGGACTAAGGGAGTGTGTCAGTGTCTGTTACTGTAATATTATAGAAGATTGCTCCCCACCCCCCGCCCCCTCACCCAAAGTGTGTACTCTGCTGCTCACGAAAGACCTCAACCATTATGTAAAGGAAAACAAATTCTGCTGTGGCTTATTGACATTGTGACATAAACGTTTCAGTGGTGATTGCCCTCCCTCACACAATAACAGTCCCTTACCTGTGGCTTAAAACCTAGGCTGTGAAGCATTTTGATGAATAGAGGTGCACTAAGAAGCTTAAAGGCTAACTGAGGGTGTGTAGGTGTTTTTATTGTTTCTTTTTGTTTGTTTTTTGGACCAGATGGTATGGTAAGTTTGGTTTCACTCATGCCTTTGATAGTCAGATTAGGATAATTTTTTGGAAATCTGCAGCGTACTGCGTAGCTTACCCCAAGAGGTGTCGCACAGTGCAGGACTATCATGCTCTTTATTTTGTAATAGGAGGATGTCGGGCTGCATGATTAGGGCAACATTTTAGGGCTTATTTTGCTAAATATTGTGATCATGATTATAAATCACAATTATTAGCCTTGACGATTTGAGGAACAAAATTAGTTTACTGCACTTTTTGCATCTTATATAAACATCTTGACTATTTGTGACTACAACAGACATTCAAAATTAAATGACATATTTTTGTATCGCCGATATTCTACGAGTATTGATTGTCGAAGCTAAAGTCGCAATATACGATTGTACACGATTAATTGTGCAGCTGTAGGAGGATGGATAATGGTAACGATGATGGATATAGAGTCTTAACTGAGAGACTCGGGAGTTGGTAGATTGTATTAGGATATGAGGACAATGCTTACTGGTCCCACTGATAGTTAGTCTACCTGACACTAACTGAACCTGTTAGCAAAGGGCTTGAGAGGTGGCCTGGCAAATTTTGAAACACGTTCCTCCAAGGAGGTAAATGTGTCAGTCTAGCTTGTCAGCTCCTATCTGACACAAAAAAAGATAGGTGTAACCATGTTGCTCTTTTGTTCCAAAATGAGTCAAATGAGTCTATTTTGTCCTGCTTGAATAATACAGTATGTAAGTGAGCTCTGTGCAATACAATGTTTAATTTACTGTTAGGAATTGGATAGATTGGAGGTGCATTGCAGTATTCCCCCGTTATCTCTGTCTTATGACATTAAGCCAGGCAGAATAACAATATCTTTGCTGTGAGTCACAGAGAGGGCAACTCAACAACTAGATATGACTCCTGGATGACAAGGCAGCATCTTTAACAGAGAGGGAGGGAAATAGAAAATAAGCTCCAAGTCCTAGCACACACCTGCAGCCTAGCCTTGCCATCCATTGTCTCAAGGTTGGATGGCTCTATAGAAATGTGAGTATTTTGCAGTTATTGTTATTGGGTTGTCTTAAGTTATGGAATGTGGCTAAGGCACTTGTGAGTGTGTGCACTCCCACATACACACACATTAATTAATGTTGTCTTTGGGGACTCTGGCAGTGCTAAGGTGGTCTTGAATTTATCTGTAGGGCTTGTTTGAATAGGCGATCAAGTGAGAACATCTCTTTTTCTCTTTTTGTATGTTTTCACAGTACTGCTTGCCAGCATCATATTGAATTGCAGGAAGGTTAGGGGTTTACTTCAATTGGTATCCATCCTTCTGTCTATCGGTTTACAGTATGTCTTGATTGCTTGCTTCTTTTAAGGATAGCTTGCTCACTCGCTCGTTCCCTCACCGACTTATTCTTGTGCTGTTTCTCTTTTTTAATTAGGAGGGTCTGGTCTTGATTTGCCTGGCTGTATCCAGCTCCATCCCCTTGTTTTGACAGGGCTATCAGGTTTTTATCAAAATGCAGCTTCCCCTCACAGCAGCCATGAGAACGCTGTCAGTCAGTCCCATGGACATATAAGGCCTTAGAGAGAGGATCTGTGAATGTGGAACCATAGACAGACAGACAGACAGACTGATAGGCCGACAGACAAACAGCCTGGCAGACAAACCAACTGACAGCCCTAGTATTGTGATACTACACTGAAAACATGTTGTATCACAGCCCTCAACATGTCTGCCCTTATTGTTAGAGTCTGACAAGCTACGGCTCTTGTGAAGCTGTCTGTCGATATTGTAATTTACTTTGTGTTTTCCTTGGCAGGGGAGAAGGGGGGTCGTGGTATGTGCTCATCTCTCTGCGTTGCTCCATCTCAGGACTCCTATTAGGCCTACTGTGCAGCATAGGGTTTAGACATCAGCCAAATAAGTCCAGATTCAGGCTTCCCTGATTTATTAAATTCTCCCCATCTTATGTCCTTTTTTGTCTCTGCAGGCCAAGCCATGAGTTTCTCCAGCTGAACTTACTTCATGCTGAACTGGTGAGTTTTGGGGTCATTCACTGACAATGATCACTGTAACAATATACAGTTATTTTTCTTGTGCTATTTTGATTTAGTATTAGCTGAGTTCTGCTTAACAGCACTGTAGGCTAATAACCATCTGGTAACAATTGTTGCAAAGGCTCCGTTCCCTGGGATTGTTTAGTTTAATGTGGGCTAACTCTTCACTTTAATGTTTTTTCCCCAGCATCCAATTCATGATTGCATATTAATAGCCTAGTGTGCATTAGGTCGAATGATTAAACTGTATACGTTACCAGTGTTTCTATTACCATAGCCATTAGTGGGTGCCCCACCCACCTGCCGGGAGGGGTCGCCCACTAACCATGGGTTTTCCCCATGGGGAAAAACGCAAATGCAACAGGTAACAAGAAAGTGAGGATTGATAAGCAATTTCCTGCTATCCAACATCTAGCACAGATATCTGGCTCCCATTTTGCCATTTTGTTATTCTGTCTTTGAGGCCCCATTAGAGGCTACAGATTCCTTTTCCTTCAAAGCGTTCTACATTTCAGGCAAGTTGTATTGTCGAGAGCGGGAAATGACAGACATTTTATTGGATTTGTGTTGAGTGATGGAAGCACGAGGCCTAATTTTTCATTGTATCTCCCATATAAGACTGATGTGCCATGTTCCCCGAAGCACAGCCAGACATCATTCATCGATAATCAGGCTGCGTGGCTGCTGCTGCTGTGTGCTTCCCCATGCCAAGCTGTAAACTGTAATGGGGCTGAGAGGCTGAATGCCGTTGTCTATAGTAATGATGTAATGTGTCTTGTGTAACATGAAGGCTGTCTGTTGGCTGGGCCTGATTAGTCTTCTCACATGTTTTATGAGCTGTATATTTAGAAAGTAGAGTGGAGTAAATCTTCAGTATCCCCAAGTAGCAATTTGCTTTACAGCTAGGAGTCAGCAAATAAACAAACATACAACATACCAATACAACAACAATAAATACAAACATATAAGCAACAACTGCACTGTGACATGACCATCAAAGAGTCATGTTTTAACCTACTGAGGTCTGCTTTCAGGGGCAGAGCATCAGCATTTACACATATTTAAGAAAATAAAAGCTGATAGAGACTTGTCACAGAAAGGGTAATGGGAGTCCAGTAAAATAGCTTGAGCCTTACAAGTGACTCTCACTTGATATAAGTATGGAACAACATGGAGGGTAACACTAATTATCTCAACAGATAAACAAAAACAAAAAATGTTATTAGCCGGGCATCGCGAGATGCGCTGCTCTATATCTATGATCTGCTCGAGACTGTCCGTCTGTCTGTCTGTCCGGTCATTGTTGAACTGCGCATGCTCGATTGTTGAACTGCGCATGCTCACAGACTGGGGAGAGAGAGAGAGAGAAAACTGAACAAACAACACAAAATCTGGCTGCTAAAGCACAGGCTGCTTGAAGATGCTCCGCTTCTGAAACGCTCTATTTTTAGTGGGTTTGGGGGTAAACTGATTAAGCTGAATCGACACAGAGAGAGGAAAAAGAGAGAGGGAGAGAGTCCGTGAGCATGCGCAGTGGCGTGTAAACACAGAATCGAAACTTACTTGTGTTGAACAAAACAAAGACACAGCTATGGGAGCTGCTAAACACTCATTTGGAATACAATGGATGTCAATGGCTCGCCAACTGCCCAATTTCGGAACGCGCGTACACCGCGAGAGGGGGTGAGTTGAAAAAAAATCATGGCTGATTTACATCTCGACATAGACAATGTCAACAATAAACCTGGAGTCTTAGCAGACCGGCCAAATCCTTTAACTCAGTAGGCTAAAAACACAGCTAGTTTGTGGCGTTCCTGCTTGCTAGCTCCTTTTCTCTTCTTACGTGACTGCATGTTAGCAAGGATAAGACAGGAGGGAGACAAATACAACACAGTACCTCTCTTTGTAGTCAATGACAGATAAAATGGTTCACAAAAGTCACGGTTCGGTATCAGTTTTGGGGTCATGTTTCAGTATGTATTTGGTACAGCGGGGAAAGGTGCAGTTGCCAGTGCTAAGTTTGCTTTTTGTATATTTGGTAAAACAAACTGTCCAATTTGAAGACTTCCACGTTTCAACCAGATAGACGTATTATAGAATAATATGAATATATCAGACTTAGAATTTTGAAGGAGTGACACAAAGCTCAGGATAAAAATACCAACATCTGTAGACTGTTGACGGCTATTCTGTTGAACAATAAAAATGTCCATGCCAGGATTTCACACTAATATCAGTAATATAATTTCCTTTTTGTAGCCCTCATAAATGGAGTTTAGCCATGGTTACGGCTCCATGCTTTTGGGATAGAACACAGGAATAAACTTAACCCACTATAAATAGAATAAATAATCTTTTGATACATCCACTACATTAGGTTCATTTTTATTAACATCTATTCAAAGACTTTTATGGATATTGAGATGGCATTACTGAATTAGTTAAGCTAGCGAAGAAGCTTAGCTTAGCTTAGCTAGTAATTAGCTTAGCTACTAGCTTCCAACCTAGCTGCATACAGCTGACCTGTCATAGCCAAGTAACCATAGCTTGCAGAATTTTTTTCAGTAGTATTTCAAATGAACAATGCTCACTCTACACGACAATTTTGCCAGATATACAAATATTGCCAGATATAGACAGATAGCAAGTGGTTGGTGTTTTATTTTATTAAATTTTTTTACATATCTAGCCATTATTAAACCAAAAGGGATCCCAATAGAATGGTGTCACATCGACCGGGTTGTTTTTTTGATATGCACTGTCCCACAACTACTTCATAACCTCTGGCCCTTTTTCTCTCACAAACAGTTCTTGTGTCTGCAGAATTGGCACTGTGATTGGTGTCTTTCATAATTGCTGGCGGCAAGAGCACATCTGGCTCCAGAGTCTGGAGTTGTTACTCTGAAGGAGGAAGTCACAGCTGCAGTTCAGGCTGTAGGGTTGGTTGGCCGGTTCCAAAACAATCTGGAAAAAGACTAGTAAAGCCAAGAGACAACTTGTTACATTGTATAAATTGCCACCTCTAAGTGTGTGATGACAGTAGAATCAAACAGTTCAGCGTTCATCCTGTTTTTGTAGGCAGTTTTTTTGGACTTTTCAATTCATTATTTAATTTGGGAGGGTCAGTAGCCATTAATCAACACTGCCAGTGCTAGCAGCAGTGTCAGAGGCAACATACCTAAATCAATGCCCACTGGAAGTGTTTGCCTGGATCCAGCACCCTGAATTGCTGTCAGCCACAGCCACATTTTCAGGCTCTGAATAGAACTGAATAGAAAATATGAATGCAGTTGACAGTGACTCACGGGCTGGATTCAGGCAAAGGAAGTGTCACTTTCTAGGACATTTACAGACTACATCTTTAAATGTTCAATCTGTAATCCAAAGGTAGAGAAAATGGCTACCCTACCATGGAGAAACCAAAACAGTTAAATGTTAATCCAAATGTGCTGAAGCTCTTTGTCAATATTTGCATTGTAAAAAGTGAAGTAAGGTGGATGTTTTGAATCATTGTAACTATTTTGACTTTCAGTGGAATCTGAAAGACAGAAAAAGATGCAAGTCCTATCTTTCAATAATATATATACTGTATGTATATAATAGCCATAGTTGATATACTCAAAAATCCTGGATTGGGGCTTTAAGGATGAGTAATGATAAAATGCTAGCCTAGTATATAGACCTACTTGAGCCAGGCTACCTAGACTTGACTTAGGCTTGGTTTATTTTGTACTTTCTTACAGCATAGTCTTTTTAAATTATTTTTTAGGTCAGGTGATCTGGGTTAAGAGGTGCAATTGTTACAAATACACAGGGTCAAATATAACAAAGTAATCCAGGGTGAGCACTGGCATAGAAACCTTGCTGAGATATATAGAGCACTTCCCATCATAGATGTACAGTGACATAGGCCCGCAACACCAAGGCTCAACAGTAAATTCCAGTGACCTGTAACCACTGCCATCTGCACTCGGCACTGATCAAACACTCAAAACTGTAGGATCATCAGTCCCCTGATGAACACATGTTAAAGTGATATCTACATTTACTTCAGGAACATCAGCATCACAGAAACACCCCAACATCAATTTCTAACACATTGCTGATCAAAGCTCCGTATTGCAGACTCGATCTAACTAGTCCAGTTGTTGTAGATTGATATGCTAGCCCACTGTTTGCTGTTTAGAGAGAGAGAGAGAGAGAGAGAGAGAGAGACAGAAAGACAGAGAGACAGAAGGAGAGAGTCTCTTCACTACAAGGTTAAGTGTGGCTAGAGGGAGAATAGAATGTCAGTGGTATTCTCTGCAGACTCTGCCAGCAGCAGAGAAGGATAGAAGCAGCGAGCAAGCAAAGCGGACAGAAAGAGACAGAGATAGAAAAGAAGAGAGCTGCTTACTCTCACACCAACAGATGGGCGGTGCAGTCATCAAGTCAATATTTACTCTTTCTTAACAAAAATTTGGCAGAATTAGCTTGGCTGATTAAGTAGAAGGCAGCAGGAGCATCTCGCTTTGTTTGAATGTGACCACCGAAATGATGATAATTGCTGCTAGGCTACATGCGTGGCTCTAAAAATACACAGAACAGAAAAGCTATTACCCACCCCTGCTCTTTCTAATTCTTCCCTCCTTCCGTCCCCCTTCCCCTGTTAAATGCACACACGCACACGGTCTGCACATTCACTTTCCCCGTGGCTCAATCCACTATGGGGATACATGTGAACGCAATTTGCACTTCCAATTAAACTGTCGACCTTCGCTCCAGAATGCGAAACGTGATTTTGTACCATCCTCTCCTGGATAGCTATAATTACCCAGCTAGCCCAATAATAGTGAGAATAAAGCTTTACAAAACACTGACGAATCTGACAGAGCCTTACTGTACCAGGAGCATAGAACAAATAATTAAATTATAAATAAAATAATTGTTCAGTACATTTGTTCAGAAAAGTAAGAAACTCTGAGAAGCATTTAGCTCACAGATCGATTTGTTTATTGTACATAGATGTATTGATTAGTTTGGTCGCTTATGTCTGATAAGCGACCAAACCAAATCAAACCATATTCAAACCTGTTTTTGTTTGACACCACCTCACACCACCTGAGATACCATCTCAGGCTGAAAGGCTGGGGCTTCCTACAACAAAGGTTACGTTAGGCAGAGAGAAGAGAGGGAAAGCGGTGGTGGTTGTGGGATGGGAAAATCTGTGATACACTAGGCTAACGTTTTGAGCTACGTATACAGGCAGTGTTCCTAGCAGCAGCAAACCAGTGAGATACAAATATATCAAATGCAAGGAGGATTTGGGCAACTTCTTGGGTCATGACAGTGTTGCCCAAAAACAGTTGCCTAGTGTGCCACAGCATTCATTTGTTTCAGAGAGGACCCAACATATCCCAGAAGCCATCTGCATGAAGCTAGAGAGCAGCGTGAATCCGGACGAAGAGAGGAGTTGAAAACATAGCACAATACAATAGGCTAGGGTTAGCCTAAAGCATGCTGATGAGCCTCTAACGCAGCTCCAACACATGACTCGCTGGCCAGATCAGATGACTAGATAAACAGCAGGAATGTAGCTTCTTCCTCTTTCTACAGCACTGCTCTGTCTGTCTGGGAAAGGAGGGAGAGAGAGAGAGAGAGAGAGAGAGAGAGAGACACAGAGAGAGGAAAAGGGAAAAAGAGTCAGAGAGAGAGAGGGAGACGGTGTGTGTATATGCGTGTGTGTGTGTGTGTGTGTGTACAGTATGTGCCAGAATAGCATCTTTAATCAGCCCACTACTGTACGAGATAACAAGTCCAAGCTATTATGTAACATTTAGCAGCTGAGCTTATCACTTATCCTGCTCTACTAACTTGGAATGCAGAATACAGAGTACCACCACATAATTGTGTGTATTTTATTATTGACTTGTGAGCGCTGCCCTTATTACTGCGGACATCATCGCCAACTGTTTCTTATATCATTGTCACTGCCTATATTACATTGTCCATTACATTGTTTCTCCCAGCACCTATTGCATGCTCAGCCGTCCCGGTGGGGGATTCCTCTTTGACTTGGCCCACCCAAGGTTTCTTCATTTTTTCCCCTACTAAGGTTTCTTGGAAGTTTTTCCTTGTTTGCTTCGAGGGTCTAAGGTTGGTGGTGCCGGGTAGGTTAGGCGTTGTAGAATAGGTAGGCTGCTAACATGTTCTACTGTGTGTCTTGTGCTTTGTTCTGCTTCACTGTGTTTGTCTTTCATGATTTTGTAACTCTACTGATTGTTGCTTAGTTAGATCTAAGTCCTTTGAGACATGCTTGTGATAAAGGGCTATATAAATAAATGAACTTGAACTTGAACTCGTAATCTAATGGCTGCAAGGGAATGGCTGGTTTTATGTAGATATCCTGAAGTGGAACAGAGGGGAAAATATTTAATTTAGTCCTAATTTAGGTCTTTATTTGTTTTCTGTGTTACAAGACAAAGTGCATTTTAATGGTGGTATTGTTAGGCTTTGTTTAGGTGTTTACAACTCATAAAATGGAAATATTTCCTGAACTCTATGACTCAGGGAACCAAACCAATTCTAGGCTGAGTATAAACACACAGTGCGACAGAGAAACGGTTCCCTCACATGGTTTTCTGACCAGTGCCAGATATTTGTCAAAGGCTCCCAGCCATTTTTCATCAGCCACTTCTTCCTTGTCATTTAAACAAACCTCTGGACTTAACACATAAATCCATTAGATGGCTATCATAACAAACTGTAGAAGTAATGTAAAGTTTAGAAAAGTGTCACAATCATCGGAGTATCGGAGTAGCACATAATTTTTTTCTAAATGACACAGATTTATACTAAAGGAGGAAGAATAGGAAATTAGAGTATATATACTGCACAAACACACACGCGCACACACACACACACAATATCACTGCAATGTATACACACACACACACACACACACTCCCATTGAAGTCTCTCCCTCAGACAAACATTCACCGATATTTTTTTGCCAATGAAGCAGAGAAAACCTAAGATATCCAGCAGCCATTGCCAGGCTTTGGCTCCATGTCACACTAGATACTCCTGAAAGCAGAATCACACTTACCAGTTAAGTCATTGGTTGCAATTAAAGGGACACGTTTTGCTTTATCTGTCTATTAATTCTTTTTTTTTTGTGGGGGATGAATTAGCGAATAGTCTAGAATGTGTGACCTGAGAAATCACGTTTGTCTAGTCTCTTAGAGAGGGGTGTTGAATAAATGGGAATGGGAGGTATGTGTCACTAGGAGGAAGGTCAGCAAGTCACAAAAAGGTTTGTGCACGCCACACCACGAAAACAGAAGTAGCAGACATTCTTTTCTTCTGCAAACTTCTTCATGAAGCATGAATTCCTTGTCTGGCTCAGTTAAAACTGACTGGATCATTTTACTTTAGAACTACCACTGATGCAAATATTAAACTATAGCAGCCAGTTACCTAAGAAACCAACGTTTGAATCAACAATGAGAAGAAGAATTGAATGGCTGGCTACATTGTAGTACAAAACACTCAAAATAATTGGTTGCCATTCCTTGTACCTAAGGCCAGATTAAAAGCTTTCCAAACAGTTCCTCTCCAACAGAGCTACAGTGCTGCAGACATTTGCAGCAGTGCAGCAACCTCACAGTACAAAGCAGGTCTTCTGCGATGGTTTGATCTGTACAATGTACCATGTCATACCAACACAGAATGCCAGATAGTAGCTTGTCAGTATTAGCTGAGGTGGAATGGCTAGCTATCATTGGAGCTAAAGAAGCAGTCCCTGTGACAGTGGCCCTGGATCCCGGACTCCATCACCGCTAATGTAATCCACTAATTAGCCAGCACGTTGGTGGAGGCAAGAGGTGCTCTCCCTGTGTGTGTGTGTGTGTGTGTGTGTGTGTGTGTGCGCGCGCATGCGTGCAGAGAGACCCAGACCTCGTTAGAAACAGTCGTCCATCATTCTCCAAGGCACAAGGAGTGATGTTCTCTCTCTGTTCTCTCTCTGACTCACAAAGTAGAAAAACTCTCCCTCTCACCTTTTCTCTCTGCCTCTATCTAGCTCCCTCTCTGGCTGTCTCTCCCTCTCTCACCCCTCAGGGAGCTGGCTCCTGACAGCACCACAGAGAAAAGAAAAATGGAAAAGTCAAAGTCTATGTGAAATGTTTTAGTGCATGTGCCCTCTTGTCTGTCTGCCTTTCTCTCTTCCTCTCTCTCTGCTTCTCTCAGGCAATAAGCAGTGCGGTTTCAAATCATCCATTCCATTCCAACCAACACTATTCCATTGGTTGGCAATGGTTATTTTTTTATATAAGAGAGAGAGGATGTCACTGTTTTATTGGAGCCACATATGATAGCTTTAGGCACTGAGGGAAATCAAAGGCATACCTAGGCATTTTTAATTTTATTCTGTTATTTTTCTTCACGATGCACATGTCAGATTGTGAAAAAGACCTGTCTAAAGAATTTATATTCAGCCCTGTTGACTTGCATTAGCATTAGTAAAAATGTGCTAACAAATGCTTATGCCTCTAATGCTTCTCAAAAACAAGTGCTTTTTGGATGGACTGAAAATATTCAAAATTCATCATGATAACTCAGCTATACAGCTCTAAACCCTGAACTATAGCAGATTAATACAATTAAAGACATAGCATTTTTGTTAAAGCATCTCGACAAAGTCTTTAAGAAAACACCAGTTCAGTTCAAACATGATACTGTTTTGGCTAGCCTGATCTCCTCACAGATCATTCCAAAGCCTAAGGCCTGTGATGGAAGTTTTCAGTCTAGACTTTTCACTCTAGACTTTACCTAAGGATAACCCAACTAGCTGAACATAATCAATAGAAGTGTTTGGTGTTGCCTACATCAATCCAGCCCTTTCAACAAACATTTGTTATCAGCAATTAGGGAAGAGAGTCATGCCTTGAAATGGAGATGGAGTGTCAGAATAATGCTTCGTTTTTCTCAGGTCTCACTGTTTCAGGTCCCTGGCCATAGCCTAGGCCCGTATTTCAACAAACACGTTCCAATATGGTGACCCTCCTGCAACCTTCTCAGAAACCCCACTGCCCTTTGGGACGCAGCTGCACGATGACCGGAGGGGCGGGGTTTTCTCAGAGTGCTGGTCTTGTCTAATGTCCCCACAGAGTGTCTCTCAGAGGAGCAAATAAGAAATGTGAGATAGTTGACATCAGGACGGCATGAATGTTATCCTCATAATGCCCTGACTCCGCTCATGGCAGCAAGGCAGGCAAGGATGAGCTCTCCCACAGAGAGCTGCATGTCAGGCTAGGAGCTGTGTTGGTTTGGTTAGACACTGACATATTCTGTTAGCTCCTGTTCCGCCCAATGATTTCACATCTGAACTAGCTGGTATGCCAGAAATGATGGTGTCTGTCCCCCCTTCCAAGTCGTAAATACTATGTGGTTATGTACTGTTTTAACTGCATGTGCATACATGTGCGTATGTTTGTTTTTAGATGGCGCTATTCCAGGTAATATGGATAATGTCACTACTGTTTTATAACCATATGTCTCCCATTGATTCAGCCTGTATGTGAGTGAGTTTGTGTGTGTGTGTGTGTGTGTGTGTGTGTGTGTCTATATGCGTTATTTTTAGATGGGGCTATTCCAGCCAGGTCATATGGATAAAGTCACTTCCCCTGTTTTATAACCATAGTTCATCCTTTGATTCAGCCTGTGTGAGAGCGTGTGCGAGTTTGAAAAAGAGCAAGCGTGTGTGCGTGTGCATGCCTGTGTGTGTGTGTGTGTGTTAATAGTGCTGTCCTTTTAATCAGCACCCCTGTGTGTTTTCCCCGTGGAGCTGTCATTCGTTGAGTGATGATGGTGGAGCTGCCACTGTTTGCAGCATTTAAATCCTCTGGCAGGCAGGGGTGAGATTACCAGCCTCTTACCTGTTGCCCTAATCAAGGGAATTATTACCGCACCACTGGATGTTACTTGGAATAGCACCATCTAAAAATATAACACACACACACACACACACACACACAGAAAGGGCAGAGGAAGAGCAGTAGAGGAAGAGGTAGTGAAGTACAGCCGTCCTTTGTTTGATTTGGTGTATTAATCACCAGACTGTACTGTAGTCGTGCTTGTTGGGAATTTCCATCCTAGCATTTGTCACGTGCTCTCTAGTTTATGCCCTCCTTTCTCAATGTTTTTGTATTGAACACCAACAAAATACTTTTTACTTTAAAAATGGATACCTGCTGTTTACATTGAAACTAATATATAAAATAGCCTATACCCATGTTAACTAAACAGTGGTCCCCGGCCCTGAGTTTTGACAACTGTCGCTTTGTTGTCAATCTATTAGTCTACTGTAGGGACAGGAAGTAGTGTTATACCATAGCATGGGTGATTCTGATTGGCCGGAGGGGTGTTGATCAATTTCAGATAACCACACATTTCTGACATACAGTAGTAGTCGTTTCATCATTTAAATTAGTTCACAATCAAGATGTAAGCGTTCCCAGGAGAAATAAAATAATCTGCCGATCTGCGTTTAAAACTAAAACACTCCCCAGTCTCGTTCCCATAGATAAGTATTTGATTAATGATTATGAATCAATAACAGCTTGAGCCTTGACAAAAAAGACATTTTGGCACAGGTGAACATGTCATCTATGAGTAAAATAAAATGTGTTGGACACTTTGTAAAGGTGTAAGACTGTACAGGTTATTTTATGATAGCGCTAGATAATGTTGCATACACACATACTGTACCCTGCTTCCACCAAAAAAAAAAAAAACATGCATGTGAAAAACATACTTCTACACCCCCTGATTCATAGAGGCCTTCACTATGTCTAAAACATAATCTTAAGTATTAAACTAACCAACTCATGGAGATCGGCAATTTGGAGATGTAAAAGTTTTAATCCCCCACTTGAATAGAGAGGCAGTAGAAATTGCAGGGATGTCATCGATGCAACAGGAGGGTTGTAGCTTGTTTTTTTTTTAAAAACATTTAAAAATCGAATTTTGGCTTCCCCCCCCACAAATAATTAGAAACACAAGTAGAAATTAAAGCACTATTACAAGACGTGATGCAACATGGAAAAAATTCATTTTCATTTTGAATGTTGCCAGCAGGTGGCAAGACATCAGTTACTGTAATGCACTTGGCATGAAATGCTGTTTGAAGTCGCACTGTTGTAGCTAAATCTATTAATGGGAAAAAATTTACTGAGTGGAAATTTTAGTCATAACAAGACAGAGCTAGCAAAGCATGTACTGGTGTTTAGAGGTGAAGCAGTGATTCAAATTGGGACACCAGCAAAGTATACAATGCAACCATGATCCTGTGTGAGATAATATTGCTGTAGCTAAATATATGGATGTAAAAAAATACTCTGTTTAGTGAATCTCGTAGTTTGAGCAAGACAGAGCTAGATAAGCAGGTTTAGACGTGTAACATTTATTCAATTTGGGATACATACAAATGCAACCATGACCCATGACCCTAACTGTGCACCTTTTTTAATTCATTATCCATTATTGCATATTGATTTATTTATTTCTCTTTATTTATTTATATCTATCTATCTATCTATCTATCTATCTATCTATCTATCTATCTATCTATCTATCTATCTATCTATGGCCCAGTGCCATGTTCCCCCCAAACGTTCAGAAGAACATAAATATGGGTCTGTATGTGACATGGCTTCCCTTTTTTGGTGCAGAGCAGTGGGCTCATCCTCTCCCCTGGCTGAAGAGGCTTGTGAACAGCCCTTGGCCAGTGAGACCACTTGACTTGTAGAACATTCGATCCACATAAGCTGTGGGAGAGAGGCCCATCCACATGGAGAGGAGATGAGAGGAGAGGAGAGAGAGAGAGAGAGAGAGCGAGAGATAGCATGAGAGCCAGGGAGGAGAGGTGAAGAGGTGAAGAGGAGGCAGATGACTCCAAAGACAGAATGGGCGATGTAGGGGCAGGTTTGCGTGGATCACTGACAGATTACCTATCATTGAAAATTACTGACTCAACAGTAATAAATTATGAGTTTTAACAGTCTGCGGACCAGTAACTGTTCATTACGTAGTTTTTGACATGTATCCTGGGCTGGTTACAGTTAGTTTATTTTGTAGTGTGATTATGTAAAGAAAGCATTACAGTTACAGTTCCTGTCCTGTCTGATTACACCCCAGTGTGTGCGCGCACTTCTGTGTTGTGTGTGTGCATGTGTGTGCGACCATTTGTGTATGTGTGTCAGTGTCTCCCCTGAAGGTATCAGAGTCATCCTCTGTAATGAGAGGTGTTATTACAGATGAAGCTGAGGGAGCAAATTATACTTTACTAACCCCCATTTCTGTCTTTGTCCTTCTCTTTTTATTCTTCACTTTTCTCTCTCTCTCTCCCTCTCTCTCTCTTTTTTAATTTTTTTTTAGAGTGGTCCAGTGCTGTCCAGTGTTCCCCCTCCCCTCAGTTTTCTGTCCCTCCGTCTGTCACCTGGTAAGTACACTACACGCTCTCACATTCACCTCTCATAAATACTAAGGCCTTATCTAATAAGCTCTAGTGTTTACAACCACTTATGTAATCACCAGCTCAGTGACTTGAAAAGCCTAGAACTGCACATTGCTTTCACCTTATAATACGATACAATTGGGCATCATTTCTTGTCAATTTATATGGAAAGTCATTTTGTGAAATCAGTAGTTCAAACAGCACATGACAGCATGACAGACATACATACCTCTGATGAGTGTAATTCGATGACTATTGAATTGTTTTTCCATGGACGATCTAGACAGTGTAAGTGTGCAAGTCCAGTAGATAATACTTACATGATTGTGTCACAGTATTAAAAATTAAAGTTGAGATTAAAACAAAATTATCTATGATGGAACAAATTTAGGATAGGAGAGGGACTGAAATTTAAACAAGGGATTACAATTAAGTGGATGAACAAAACTGACAATTTCTTGTTGCTTGGGCATAAAAATCCAATGTCCAAGTTCAGTGATTTCAGTAACCCAGCTGTAGTTATATCATATCAAGTGTATGCGATCATGGCTACAACTGCCATCACAACATATTTAGCATTTCTATTGTGAGGTTTTAGGTGATGACTTCTATTCTTATATGCCAGAGAATATAGAGAAGACCAGGCTGGCCAGACTGTTACAGCCAAGTTTTCCCCAACGTTTAGAGAGGTTTAGGCTGTAGCATCACTAATGGTGTGGGATTTGTGCGGAAATAGTGTGAGGTGGTTGAAGAGAGTTTATGGTGTTTCTTGAAGGTTTTTCTATATGCATATCCAGCTCCATTGTGTAGCTGTGACATGAGCAACATGAACATGAGTTTTCTCAAGACTGCACAGTTAATAAAAATTTTGATATGGACCGTTGTATATGATAGTTTCATAGAGAGGCTTTGGGGCATCATGATGCATCAAATAGCATAACAGCTTGAGTGATTAGAATTAATGTTTCTGTATACAGGAGGAACTGTAAGTGTCAGAATTCTCAGCTGGACAGATGTGATTGGTGGAAGTGGTATCTAACTGTTTATAAGAGGGGTGACCAGAAGGCAGGCAATGATCAGAATACCTACTCTTTCAGTACAGTATCTCATTGCGGTAACTAGTAGGTTCAATGAAATAGTAGTACAATTTATTTTATTAACTTTGCTGGTGACCTACCAGGAACAGTTCAAGGTCTTTTGTGGGGGGTCCCCTGACCCTTTATTGAAAACCCCTGTTCATGCCAGGATAGGATAGCCTGGATCGTCTTACCCACTAATTTCAGTTCTAGTCAATATTCTCATCTGCACTAATCTGCAAATGAAGGGTTTCATTCCAAAACGCTATATATACATTTTTGCCACCTCAAATTCATCAGGCAATATTTGAAAAACATAAATGATTCTGTCCTCATAAAACTATTTTATAAGCAAATGTCTTAAGATGACTCCTAACTTCAATACTAACCCCTAATGTGCTTAAAGAGTAACTAAACCTCCAAAACACTTTTTTCAGCTGAAATCCGATGTATTTGGGTATTTAGTTGTGTTGTCGGTGGATTCAGGTCCAAATCGTGACATTTTAGTGCAAAGTTGTTGGATCCTACAGATTGTGTTATAAATATGCATGGTGACTGCCCTCTAGTGGTTGAGGACCAGACCGGCTATTGCAATTGTAATTTGCTATTGGCTGATCTGGTGCCAGGTGATGTAGAGTGCCAGCTTTCGTCAGGAAGCAAACACCCTATCACACCCACAGCTCGTTTTACCGAGGTATCTGGCAACACCCCCTAAAAGCAACATCGCAGGCTCATTAGATTGTGGAGAGGAGTTCTAGATAAGAGCGGACTTAGCGACATCATAGCGATTGCAGAGTAGTTAGATTGTACTGTTAGCATAGATTGTTTGGGGATTTTTGCCATACATTTTATTGTTAGTTGTGTGTTTTATAGTGCTTAGTAGTTAGTGATTTTAGACAGTTGTTAGGTTGTTAGATTTTTTGAATTTTAGTAGTTGTAGGTAGTGTTAGATTTAGCTGGTTTTCATAGTTCATGTTCATAGTGTGTTTTAGATAGTTATTTGTATTTAGCGTTAGTTAGTACGTTTTAGTATTTCAATTAGTTAGTGGCCAATATGGGTCATTGTGTGTGTGCATTGGGCCTACCGGACCGTGATCTCCCGTGAAGAGCTGGAGTGTGCAATATCCATTTTGCCCAGGATTGCTTTTACAATCTCATGGAGGTGGACATGGATTTTTACCAAAGTGCTCCTGCTGAAAAGCGATGCAGTCCCAAACTGTCCTCTCCCAGTGCCAATAACAGGACCACTGCCACAGCAGCTGAACCTACTGCCACCAGCAAGCCCCTCGTCAAGTCCACTGCTGCATTCTGAGGTGAGTCAATAAGCATTGTATTGACCGTGA
>OMLI01049892.1:2155-12406 GCA_900302605.1 Rondeletia loricata
TCTCTAACCTCTTCACCACTGATGAACTTGAGTGCAATCGTAGATTCCTGGGCCGTGGCCTTCTGGTCATTCCTAAATCTAGACATAACAATAAAGGGATACCTGAGGAAGACCTAGAGTCGAAACGTTGCAAGATAAATATATGGGAGCACTGGCAGCAGTGTGCGGCGTTCTCTTTCTTAAATAACAATAAAGGGCCCAGGCATTCGCTGCCATCTTAGGAATGCTTTCACAGGGAGCTCAGGCAACAATCAGTGTATCAGTCTATGTCGCAAGTCTATGTAGTCTGGATGCAATGCAGCCACAATGCTCATACACGCAATGTAAAGCACTGGAGAGGGAACGTGGAGAAAAGTAATGCAGACACAAATTTCAATATATATAGCCACAAGAGATTCATAACAGCTATTTCCTTTTGTTTGTCTTGACTGTGAAGCACTTTCTAACTTTGTTCAACAAAAGTAATATACAAATACATTTCATACAGTTTCATTCCAAAATGAGATTTTCACCATTTAAAAATGAGATATTTATTTTATTTATTTACACTTATTGATCCCCGTGGGGGAAATTTCTCCTCTGCATTTGACCCATCCCAATTACTTAGGAGCAGTGGGCAGCCGCTGCGCAGCGCCCGGGGATACCTGCAGTACTTTAAAATGACACCTGGCATTAAAGTAAAACTGACTACTGGATATTACTGAAGTTATTTCCAAACAGTAGCATGATTATAGAGGATGAAATCATCATCATCATACCCAGGGGAGAGCAACAGCAGGCGGGGTTTCCCCCCCGGGCCTCTCTGGCTCTCCAGAAAGCTGGACATGTACTGCTGGAGGTGGGAGGCTGAGAAGCAGTCACAGCTGTCAGGACCAGGCTGGTACACCACCCATCTATGGGTGCAATGAAATGCAATTATTATTACTATTATAAAAGTACTACAACATTAATTAAAAACAGGACCGTAGAGAAACGAAACAAATTACCGTATAAAAAAACATGTCTATAAAAATGTGTTTTAAGAAGTGATTTAAAAGAAGATACAGATTTTTCACGCCTAGTTCCTAAAGCAATACGTTCGGAGGCCTAAGGGCCCAGACGACAAGGGTCTGATCATTAATAAGAAACCTAAGGAACCTTGTTGGATGAAATCTCTCACCTTCCGCCTTCCTTGTTCAACTGGACCAGGAAGTTGCAGAGCCTGTTCTTATTGCTTCCTGGTAGTCCAGTGATGATGGTAATGACAACCTGTTCAGAGATGTTTTAAAAAACACATCAGCCTAATGTAGTATCAGCTCCACCGTGAGTTAACACGGGAAGAAGTTATGACAGAGGAGGGTTTTGGCCATATCCAAGGTTTTTTTTAAGGACCCAGAAAAACAAAAATCTATTAATCTTGTCTACTTTTTCGACTAAGGAAGTTCCAGTGCACCTCTGTCAGTGTGCTCACCTTGTCTCCCTCCCTCGTGATTGGATTCCTCAGCACTGCAGAGCTGAAGAGCGCCCCCAGGTGTTCATTCAGAATGGGCTCCTGACCCACACTACTCAGGGCAAAGTGCTGAAGGAACCTGGCCAAGGACAGAACACACAACTCACAAAATAAAAACCAAATCACGAAACCACTGACTGACATCTCTAGGTTTCAAAAAAGCATCTTGCTGCTGATATCATATTTGTAAGGCACTGGACAAAAATGAGAGCTACGATCTTAATGCTACTGTAAGATCTAATCTTTCAACATTTCTTGTATCAGTGGGACTTTTAGTTCTGATTTCTTGTATCAGTTCCAGTATAAAACTGGGTGGGAAAAGTATAAAAAAGGCTCTTCCTTTGATACTTATATGATTGTATGCGGACAATGGTAGTGCTGATCTTTGTTTGTTTTGGATGTAAATGCTTAAAACAGTTGGTCGTCTAATTATAGTGGGTGACAGATGCGTAGGGGAAGACCAAGAAGCTGCCAAAAGGTGCTGTGTTACTTCCACACACTGTCTTTCTTGCTATTGCTTTAGTGGGAAAAATCTTCCAACACTGGATGGCCTCCACTGCTGAATGAATGGCTAAAATGTTCTTTGGATGCTGATGATTATGCATCATCAGTACTCAGCGTCAGGTTATATTACTGGTTTGAAAAAATTCTGAAGCACTCTATTGAAATGTTACTGTACTGTGTGTACGAACATGTCCTGCTCTGGCAGTTGGGAATACGAAGTCTTCAGGCTGCCTCTGCGTTTGGCCACCGGTGGCTCTTGACTGTCGTGCAGCTTCTGCAGTCTGGTGTGCCTGGATGAACAGTCATTACATTCTTTTCATTTTTCTGATTACTTGGACAAAGATAACCATAGTTACCTCCCTTAAATAACATCTAAATACAAAATGGATTCACCATTAACACAGAATCACAATAAATCTATGGTGAGAATGGTAATAAGCTGTATATATCAGACAGATTGCAGGGCTCAAACTCTTGAGACATAGTGTGGCAGGCGCATGTGATACCATTTGGATTTTCTAAACAATCATCAGTGTGATCATTTAACTACATTTTAACCATTTATCAAAGGTTCCTACATATACATTTGGGGTTGTGAAGTTTAGAACTGATCTTGATATTTTCTCCAACTGTCTGTGATATATCAAAAGCGAAAACTGATTTCTATATTTTCAAATTCTTTGAAATGTACGATGGGATCTAGGATATATAACATTTATATACAGTCATGAAGGAGATACATTTTCCTTACATGTTCCTCTGGTCCCAGGTCAGGTGTTCTTGGTCCACCAGTTGCAGAGTGAGTCCAGAATCAGAGCTTTGCCACACTGGCAAAACCTGTAACCAAGAGTGAAAAGGTTCATACAAGTAGAGCTGTAACCTTAAGCTAGCAGAAAATGCACAAGAGAAGGTAGGCTCAAAAACCATGTTTTTCATTAACATAGACCAAATTAAAAGATGTAGATCATCATCATCATAGGTCCCCCCAAACCATGTATTTTAAGATAATCTGTAAGCCAAATATAAACATCTATTTTGTATTTTTGTTAGCCTGTCATGAGTTAGTCATGTTGACTATTTTTTAATTATTGTCTGTCTCCGCTGTCATCATACTATAAAATGCTAAGATTAGTAAATTTGTAAAGGTATGGGAGACTGGTAGCCTGACTAGTTATCTGTACTCAGTGCATCTCCACGCTCAAACCCTGTCTGGCTAGAGGTCTTACCTTGGAATAGAAGGCCCTGTGGCTCTTAGATTTGGGCTGAAGAGCAAAGACCACACACTGGTCAGAGCTGTGGAGAGGGAAAGGGAGGTGGGAGAGCAGATTGCTCTCATACTCCACAAACAGAGAGGCCACGGCACTGGAGTCCTGGTATTAAGAGGATACAAGCAAAATCACATACAAGTAGTTACAGTACAGATACATATTAGGAGAGAGAGTTGGTCCTTCTGCTGCTGCCATTGTTTCAGCACGGTTTAATATGGAAACCAGTTTAAGTCAGTGTTAGACTTTTAAATCAGTATTATACTGTAGAAGAGTCAACAGCAAAGAAAAAAAAAAACAGCATAAAAACAATTATAATTTTGCGCACTACCCTTCTGACCGACCCTGTGTATCACGTGACACTAGCAATTTTATGTAATTACACAGTATTATATTATGTTTGCATATAGTAAACATATGTGACCAATGTTTTATTGAATTACTGAATTATATAACAATATTGTAAATATTAAAGCTCTATGTGATAACTTGGCACATCAGCGGCTAGTCTGGTCAGAATTCGCAACTGCACTCTGTCGATTTTACTGCCTTCGCACTTTTAATGACATTAGTGGGGTTAATTTCAATCTCAGATTAAAAAGTGTTACTGTTTACGGATACCAAGTTTGGAGCAATTTGTAGAATTTTAAGTTTCACTTTCGTTTTCACAGCGGGAGGCTCTGTCGGATTGTCAGTGTACTATCCAGTACACCGGCGCTCAGAATTGGCTGTTCCAGAGGGTTTCATGTTACGTTGATGGTTTCGTTGGAGCTTGGAAAGGCCAACTCCAACACTAATAGCAATTAAAGGTGAATGTTTTACCACAAAAAAGTCATCACATAGAGCTTTAAACAAAACAAAATATATATAAAGTTATTTTGGCCATATAATTATACCGTATCATAGAACTTGATAGTGCTGATGTGATCCTTGGACAGGGTGATGCTTCCATATTGAGGATGGACAAAGAGGAGTCCCTCAGAGAAGAAGCTGATTTTCCCTGGGATTAGCATTTGAAAAGGAACAAAAATTATACACAATCACAATGCTTTTTTTTTTTTACATAAGATACTTGCACCTGACCTGATCTTGCTCCTGTCTTGTGAAAAAAAAAAACCAACTATCTTTTCTCCCTACCTAGCACTTCTTTTTCATAAGTGATCAACATTTGTTCCATTTATTGGCAGGGCTCTGTAAATTTGACCCCCATTATTGGTCACTGATTATTGGTTGGATGCAAAGTGTGCAATCTAGGAATTGAAGCTCATCCTACTGTTGCACTCACTGTAAATTGCTTTGTATGTAAATATCAGCTAAATGCCTCAAATGTGAATGTAAATGAAGAGCATTACCTTCTTCAGGTGTGGAGAGCTGGCCATTGGAGAACACATATGCAGCATCTGCTACAGTCAGAGCAGTTCCCAAACATGTGGCTTCCTCTTTCTGCTTAAGACAGAGGCCACGAGGTCACATGTACATGTATATAAGCATACTATACATATACTGCAATGGATATCTTAAGCTTTTGAACGTACCTTCATAAGGTGTTGGGCTTGCTCAGATTGCTTGACATCAGACTCCATCTAAAAAGAACATGACTGTAAGAATTTTGGCAGCAGCAAATAAATGACATTGGCAAATACGATATTTTTTTTTTTCTTAGACAACTAAGATATGGTGTCCTCCAAAGAGTAAAAATCCAAACAAAATCACGTTAGGACCTCAACTACTGCTGAGGGGACCTCGAGCGGCTCGGTGGCCCAGAGTAAGTGTGAATGTGTGTAATTATTTGAATGAACAGGTCATTGCTGAAAACAAGCATGCATACTCAGCAAAACCCTTTCCTTGATAAATTAAGGTTAAAAAATATATATATATTGATATCCCCAACTGCAAAAAATCCTGACTAAGTCACTACAGTGTGTGTCCAAACATTGGTTCTTTTTATCACATAAACATGGGCCCATATAAGAATGTATGACTCTCTTTGTTCCATTTTCAGCTCCATACATACCAGCCAGCAGGCGTAGCGAGGCACAGTCGTGGTCAGGATGGTGTAGCAGCTGTCTGAGGACACACTGCCATCTGCAGGAGAAAAACAACAAAGCCAAAGAATGACAAATATGCAAGTTTAATCAGAAATATGATCCTCGGGACAGGAAATAGGCTATTTTTAGACTGCTCCTCTGTTGCTTAAAAATTACTTTTGCTTATTTGTGTTAACGGTGACCTTTGGCTCCTGCTTATGTAAATCAAATTTCCTTTCTGGGATCAATCAACAATCTATTTTAATTTGATTTAATGTACGGTAATCTTACCTTTCTGTTGAATGTTGATGCTGGACTCCAAGAAGGATTCAGAGAAAACCACAGAGCCCAGGTCCCCCCTGCCCCACTGCAGGTCTGGAATGTCATGAACAGTCATGGAGGCCTGGGAGGGACAAAGGTGAAACAACTCGCTAAAAAGAGCTTTTCTGGGGAAAATCTTAGAAGTCAACATAGTTCTTAGGTCAAAGAAAAAGTAACATCCTTCTTTCACTTACAGTTTTCACTACATAACGGCTTTCTTCATCATTAAGAGGAATGATCCTGAAACAAAAACACAAAACATATTGTTGTTGTTGGACTAAACCACCACATATTTACAGACGTTCTTTTTATTTATTTTTTCACCATTATGCATTTCTTAAATAACACAATGGGAATTTAACAGGTTTCAGGGGCCTGAGGGTCATAAAACTCATAAATGCCCACCTAAACTTTCAATTCAACAAAAAAAAACACACAAAAACCAGTATTGTAGTTTTCCACAACAGCAGCAATATTCAGTATCAGCAACAAGACAAATGCATAGAAATTACAATGCTGAGCTGGTTATTAGGACAAAAATAAGCATAAGGACAAGCAGCCACCCACCTTCCTTCCTTATTCACTGCTTGAATGTTGAATTCACTTTTGGATCTGAGGAGGGAAAACATAGAATCAAACAAAGAATCAAACAAGAAATTAGGCTTGGCCAAAAGTCTCAGTGGCTTTAGACATTCCAATCTGATGTCAAGTCATTTGACTGCATAAATACAACCGAAACAAACAACTGGACATTGACAGAGGAAATTAGTACCAGCTGAGGAAGACAGAATCTGTTGGATATGAGCTGAGAAGTGTGCTTTGTGGAAAAAGGACTTTTAGATCAAAGACTTTAGATATGTTTCAGAAAAGGTGGATTCTATGTGGCATACTACTTTGTCTGTAAATCCTGGGGGAAAAGGCAACATCCTTTGTTTGTATTATACCTGAGTTTGGAAGCATGTATGTTATACACAAATTTCAGTGATGTATGGATGTGTGTTGTAAGCCCATGTGAGCTGGGCACATAAAGTCAAAATAAAATCAATCAATCATTACCTGAGAGAACTGCGGTATTGACTTAAATTCATGGAGTCCAAAGCCACTAGAAAGGTGTGTTCTGCTACATCCTTGGCCTAAAAATTTTAACATTTCTCAATTAGCAAAATGCAAATATGTAAGGTAAATGTTGAGTAAAAAAAAAAAGTGTATTACCTTGGTAGCACTGAAGGTACAGGAGTAGCATTTGATTCCTGAAAGGACAGCTTGGACAGCAGCTGAATAAATCTGTGACAAAAGCCTGAAAAAAATAAATCAACTCTTACACTTGGAACATTTAACACTGACCATAGCTTATTGGGGAATATATAATTTATGAGACTCAAGATTAAATTACTTACAGGAGCTCTGTTTTCTTTTGCTGCACGTTTTGATTTCCTATGAGTGAAACAAATAGAACAAAGTGAACAAATTTCATTCTAGAGTAAAGACACAGAGTTGAGGCAAAATTTATTAATAAAATTAATTAAACAAGAATTATGTGAGAAAAGAAAACAGGGAAAAAAACACTACAGCGAGGTACTACTTGCTCTTAAATTCTGATCTAAACAATGTATTTTCAGATTGTAGGTGGGACAAATCTTAACACTTGTTTGGTATTTTTGTTAGCCTGTCATGATGCGAACAATGTCAGATTTTACATACTGTATTTGTCTATAAAATGGTAAGAATTAAATGCTGACAGTTATGTATCCCGCTAGGACCCAGATGGTCTGTACATATGATCTATAACTGCATAGGAAAATGAAAGTCAACAAAGTCAGTAAAAGCTCACCAAGGTATGGGGTGTGGGTGGTCCCAAAGAAATAGGTTCGAGAGCAGGCTAGAGGTCCCTTGGGAGCCACACACTGCAGAATCTAAAGGACAAAAAGGACAAGAGTTAGCTGTTGTGGAACCAGACACAATCACAGCAAGCAATCCCACTTCACAAATGACACAGACAAAAGCGGTGCAATGTCACCTGAATCATGTGAAAGTTAGGGTGGTGATACACTAGGCAAAGTTTTTGGGAAATGTAGATGGGCAACACTCCCAGCAACAGGCAACAAGGTCAAAGAGAAACACAGGGTCAAAAATCACTTCAAATGTTTCCTGGCAACAAGAATATAATTAAAGCAATAATCCTGAGGTAACTCCTTGGGCACTGTAGCCCATCAGAGTTCCACAAAACACTGCTCTGCATAGCTCTGCATATCTCTGCATAGCCTTTAAAAAGCCAACGTGTTGACTGCTGGTTATTCCTGGTTACTTCGCCAGGTGGTGCTGCAATGTTTGATCAAACATTAACAATAAAAAATGAGTTCTATTAACAGAATGGAAAAGTAACACCAGCCACTAGTCAAATGGTGGAAAATGTTGGCAGTTTGTCTATTCTACCAACCACTGTGGCATGTAGATGAAAATTTTATTTACCAGCCTCTCAGATTTTTTACCAGCTACTTCTTTGCACCATAATAATTGAGGCAGAAAATCATGCAGGAAACATTCAAATCAGATCCACAGTCCTTAAAATGTTTATAACATCTTATTTATTATTCATTACTCACATTTTGCCCATTTGGTCTGAACAAGAATTGTGTCCCCATTATTTACTTAGTTACAAACTCACATTTGAGATTTAGATGGTCAGAAAACTTGCTTATTTCTTTAGTCAGCAGTATTTAATTTCATCAACGGTCAAACTAATTTGCTCTATTCCGCTGTCAGCAAACGGTAAACCACATTTTACGGGTGTTCCCAGATTTGGCGGGTGGCGGATGTTAACTTCGAACCCTGAACCAGCCATTAATAGAAGTCCTATTCTATTTTTAAAATCTAGCTGGGTGATGAAATAGTGATTGTGGCTGGTAGAATTTGTGATGCACCAGCATTGTAATTGGTGGAAAGAAAAAAATGTTGTTTCCAGCATCAGATGGAGGTAGATACAGTGTGAGCTAGGTAATTTTTTGTCATATTATATTCTATTTTTGAGTCTTGTTCTCTGCACCATGCCTGAAGAAAACAGTGGCATGCATGTATTCTCACTCATTCAACTGCTGCTCTCCTGTCTTACCATGTGCCTGGCAGTAGAACCTTGAAGCCCTGTGCTGCGGATCTGGTGACTCTCACAGGGAAAGTTGAAGGAGTAGCTCTCCAGATCCTCCATGGAGGAATGGCTTCCAAACAACACAAAGGGCTGCCGACTTTTACTGAAACAAAGGAATGTATGTGAATTTTTCATTCCATAATATGTAGTAAGCACAAGACCACTTTCATTAAGCAATCAAACTCCAGTTTCGGTATTTAACATTGTTGGACATGAAAAATACCTTTTGTCTGTGATGTTGCTCGAGATCAGGCCATGGGAGTAATAACTACGGAATGCCTGTGGATTGATGAGAACACGATTTATGTTTACACTTTGTAGAATAATGAGATCAGACCTGGGTCAATACCATTTGCAAATACTCTTTGCATTTGTTTTAACCTGCTTGGAGTACCAAATGGGTGGGGAATGCCACATAATGCCACAGTAAGTGCTAGAACATTTTGACAAATAATTGAAGTGAATTTAATATACTCTTAAATGAGACCTTAGTTGTAACTATCTGAATCGCTCTGATGTGGTGAACCTCACCCATCTGCTAGGCTACTTCAAGCATGTTAAAGACCCCATGAGACTGCATCTTTATTTCCTTGATTTGATGCATTTCCTGTTGAAACAGGATGTTGACATAACACAGTGAGGGATCATTCAAAAGTATAAACCAATGGAATATCAGTCAGGGAGAAAAAGGCAGTTTTATTTGATGGGAGGGGCAGAGGGGCCGGATTGTTCAAAAATATGTGATGGTTTTATTGGTTGCAATTCTTATTTACGCCTCCTGGTGCAGCATGAGGTCACCATTAAAGATACACTGTTCATTTCATGGGGACTTTAATACTAACACTTTGAAATATTTTCACATATTATTTGAGACTACAGATTTTTGAAGCTTTTAACTTGAAACCCATAATGAAAACATGGCAGCTGATATTTAGCCTGAATGTAATAGTATGAGAGCTCTGTTCTGGTAGGAATATCTGGCTGTAAACTTACCTCTCCTGCCTGTGCTTCAGACAGCTCCAAGATGGACAGATGGCTCTCCAGGTCCATGCTGGAGTAAAAGCTACTCCACTGCTTCTCAAAGTTAACCAAGTCCTAAAAAAAACAACACCCATGATCTTTAGCAGTACAATTTATGATTGTTACAATAGTTAAAATCAGGACAGGACACACATTTTTATGTCCATTGGCCACAGTGGCTGGTACATCCCAATATTAAAGGAATTGGCCGGTCTGCTAAGACCCCAGGTTAATTGTTGACATGGTCTATGTCGAGATGTAAATCAGCCATGAGTTTTGATCAACTCACCCTCTCTTGCGGAGTACCGGCGTTCCGAAATTTGGCTGTTGGCCAGTCATTGAGATCCATTGTATTCCAAACGAGTGTTCAGCAGCTCCCATAGCTGTGTCTTTGTTATGTCCAACACAAGTAAGCACATACAAACTATCCTGGCAAGGTAGTTTTCTCCAATAGTGCTCACAAACCAAGAAATAAACATGTTT
>OMLI01049907.1:2067-13115 GCA_900302605.1 Rondeletia loricata
TCAGTGGCAGGCTGAGCCTCATCCTCTCTCACACACACGCATAAGTATGAATAAGCCTAACACACACACACACACACACACACTTAAACACAGGCACATACACTCACACACAGTATGTACAAAAGCATAGTACCTTCTTAGCCACTCGCCTACACACATAGGCATGACATATCTGTATGTGCACAAAAACACACAGCATGCATTGAATTCAACTTCAGTGAGGAAAAGATCATACACGACAGAAGGTCAGAGAGAGTACACACACACACACACACACACACACACACACACGGAAAGAAAATCGATAGAGGATCAGTCCCAAATTGACGAGAGCTGCTGTCACAACACGCACAAGAAGAGTATCCCAAATTTCGTTCTCTATGGGAATGATATCTCTCCATCTCGTTCTGTTGCACCAGTCAGCTCTCTTGCACGGGTCGGCTCTCTTTTGTTGTTTTGTTTTGCTCTTCTACTGTTTCTACTAACATCAGTGGAACTATCTTGGTGCCTTTAAGTTGCGTACAACTTCGCGCCATATCACACTTAGGGTGGCTCATTCAATTTAGAAAGCAATAACCACCTGGCAAATTGGGTATACAATTGTGCAATGGTTTTTATTATGTGCATAAATGAGCCATTGGAGACGGGGCGCGGTGCGGTTGCGAGTCTAAACGCTCAAACTGCTTTCATGAACGACATCAAAAACAGATATGAGGGATTCATCATCGGGGGAGGAAAACTGCTTTCAGATGGCTAACAGGCCATTTACACACACACTGCACACACACACACACACGCACACAAACACTGAAGACCTACATAAACAAAACCATAAAGAAATACAAACAATCCACCCAGCAAAGGCAAACACACGTGCACACAGACACCCACTCTATCTTCCTCTCACTCCCTTTACTTCTACATACAGTGAGAAATTACTACCAGCCAGTAGCCAGATAGTGGTCAAACTTGATTGAGGCAGGCAAGTTTGTCTCCTCCACCAGCCACTTTGGCAGGAAACCATGTCATTTGGTGGTCCTATTCTGTTATAAAAATCGAGTTGACTGGTAAAATAATGAAGGTGGCTGGTGAATTTTGGGATGTACCAGCCACTGTGGCAGGTGGACAAAATAGACCTAGCATCCAATATCCAGAATAAGCCTATTAATCTA
The DNA here is from genome assembly GCA_900302605.1 of Rondeletia loricata. NCBI lineage: Eukaryota > Metazoa > Chordata > Actinopteri > Beryciformes > Rondeletiidae > Rondeletia > Rondeletia loricata. The sequence continues at coordinate 3,240 of OMLI01049907.1, forward strand.
AATCTAAACTCATCTTTAAAGTTCACAAACACCGCACACCACAAAACCCCTTGCAGATGTGTATCAGAGAGCGAGGCCTCTGTAACCTTGGCATGACGGTGTGAGCGTCTCATTGAGGCTGACCGCAGGAAGCCCTAGAGAGAGGAGCGGTTCCTTACAGGATGTCTTCCACTAAGCATCAGCCCTGAGATTTGTGGTTTCCCCATAATGTGGACCTCAGTTCTAGATGCTCCTACACAGCAGATGTTTCCTCTGGAGACCAGCTGTGGGTGGATAGAACTCCCCCCTTGGACCACGTTTTGACTGTCTTTCAACTATCATTCATACTGCATTCATGTGTGTGTGTGATCATTGAGGCTAGGGGGTGTGGGTGGGGCCCAGAGGCAGCTTTCTTCACATTTCGATGACACAGCAGATTTGGAAAGTTCCACCAAGTGGAGGCCTCAAAGTCATCGGAACTCAACGAGTTTTTACTTCTTATTGGATTTTCCAATCTTCTTCCAAGAGGAAAGAGAAGGCGACGGGTACGCAGGGAGCGAGGGAGGGGGAAAGAGGGAGCGCCTCAAGGGAATGAAAAAGGTATTAAAAATCTCAAAGCAACACCTTTGGTGTCAATCAAAGGCCCCGTGGATGAAGAAACCAAGATATGCAGTTAATTCTAGCGAGAACGCTCTGACAAGGAGGCTGTCCATGCGAAAAGTATGCCCCAGAGCGGTCCAATCAATCGCACAACATGCCGCAATCATTACACGGAGATCCAGGCTTCGCCGTTCACCCCATCAGCCTGCGAAGTTGCAGTGGAGGCCCTGAATACACAGCCCACGAAGACACCCAGCCAACTCAACCGGCAATTATATGCTAGCATCTCTCTGCAGCTCATCTTGCAGTACCATCATGCCCAGCCAAATCGCTCTGCAGTCTCAAAGCCCTGGCCCATTAGACCCACTGAGTTGTCGACCCTGCCAGAGAAACCAGCACAAAATGCATGAGGCCTAGGTCTGAGATAGACCTGCTTAGAATAAGCATATTAAGAATCACTGACACTGCAGTGGGCACGCTTCATTTGAGTTGGCACTGGATATAGCTTTGATACTTATGGGACCGTATAATCGATCCACTTAGTCCTGCCAAACTAAATGAAACTTACAAAATAGGTCTGATCCATTTGAAACTTCAATGTAATAAAATAAATTTGACATCGGTCCGAGAGTGCACAGTGCACGAACCATAACCAAGTCATAGCCTTCATCCAGAACTGTGCAGAGAAGGCCAGTCGTGTTACTAATGAATCTCCACATCTGTCACATATCACATTCAGACAGCCATGCCAACTGTACAGTGTTATGTTTAGGAATAGACTTCCAATGTCTGTGGGCTTTCAGTGACCAATAAAAACCCAGAGTCCGGGGCATATGAAACACCAGTGGCTGACAGTCACATTAATAACCTAGAATGAATTATTCAAAAACGCTCAGGCTCTAATCCATCAAATAATATATTAAGCCGCTCTCTCTCGACAGGGGCTGAAGCAGCAGACGGACACAGAACGCAACATATTAACGGCAAAGTAAACCAAACCAGAACATGAAAATAGAAGTTTTGCTACAGCAGCAACAAAGGCAGGCTGATTACATTGTAACATCAAACATCTTACTTTTCCAAAATGGGAGGGGGTGAAACAGAGAAACAAGAGAAACCAACTCCACCATTGCTACCGTTGCAGCAATTAACAAAGAGAGCGGTGCTCGTGCAATAAATACACCAGCTGTATTGTGTATGAATCTGATATTCAGCAAGTGAGAGATAATCCTTTCTCTCCATTCTTTTAATAGGAAGAGCTTAGAGGGGGCCCTCACAAAGGTTCACCATCTGTATCCCCCATGGCTGCTGGCAGCGTATAATCCACAGATCAACTGTACAAGGAAATTAGGGCCATAAAAACAGAGTGGGGCCTCTTTTCTTCTTCCCTCAATGCTTTTCAAACGGTTCGATAGGAAGGAAGCGAGGTGGCTTATCAGTGAAGAGGACCTGCGAGGGGAAAGGGAGGGCAAACGGCGTTCAGAGTCTCTCTGAATAGTCTGAAAGTGGTTTCTAAAGAAGAAGAGGTAAAGTGGGCAAGAGCTAAAGTAGAGAGAGAGAGAGCAAGAGAGAGAGAGAGAGAGAGAGGGTGAGAGAGAGAGAGTACAGAATGGGAGGTGCGCAGGCCAAAAGAGCCCAAATGAGAATGGCCCACTCCGGCAGAAGTTAATGACAGGGGATCAGAAAAGCAAGATTTCCATTCAACACTTTGAATTATTCAGGGTTGCAGGGCAGCCATTTGCATTGCAGATGTCTTCGCTTTCCATTCCTCCACCTCTCTCCCTCCATTCTCTCCCCTCTCTCTCCGTTTCTCTCTCTCTCTCTCTCTCTCTCTCTTTCCCGAGCAAGAGAATGGCCCTGCCTCAGGGTTAGGAGATACAGACACATTCTCCGCTCCACCAACAGAGGAGAAGCCTGGCCCATGCAAAGCAGGAGATTATCTGCTATTTCCAACACAGTCCAGGTTCAACAGTCACTGTGGCAGAGAAACAAATAAAACAGAGGTCAGAAAACATGCACAGTAAGCCGTTAAAGCTATCTGCCAGGGCCTTGGAAATATGATGTGCATGTCATATTCCATCCCCGCTTTCAAAAAAAAGAAGACACATTTGAATTCTATGCACGTGGCACACTTTGATTCAGGGCAAGGGGGAAATAGCATGTTAAAAAGAAAAGAAAAAAAACAAAATAACAACGGTACCTCAGACAACAAGGCAGCGACACTTCTGCAAGTGAAACTCTGTCGATGTGGTGCCGGCTGCTTTTGTTAAAGTGGTGGTTTGACGTCTCTGTCAGAAGGAAAGCATGCGTGAGGGTGAAATGACAGCAATCGTGCCCCCCGTCCCATCCTACCGCACGTGTAAGGGCTCAGAGTTTGTCTTGTAAGGAGAAAACGCTTCACTCGGTGAGAGAGTTAGGGGGGGCTGACAGAGTGACAGGATGACTCATCATCTCCATTTCACCTAATAACACCCAAACTACATCACAGGGGGGGAATAGAGAGAGATGGAAGAAAGCAAAGGGACAAAAGAGTAAGGGGAGGGAGGAGGAAGATAGACAGCTCGACAACGGGGTCTTAAAGGAGGCCTGAGCTAAAAAACTGAAATGACGATGATAAAAGTGTCACTGAAAGGCAGAGAACATCAAGACAGAAATCTCAACGCGATGTATGCGTGCATGTTTTGCCCATCAGCATGTGTGGCTGGGGTGGGAGGCTATTTTGAGCTACTCATCCAAATCCCATCACCACAGGACGCTCTCTGACAGCGGCTTTCTCACAGGTTCCTTTATACTAGCACCCCTGTTTATTCATCAGTTTTATTAAAATGAAATTTCAGACAGGACGGGACAGAGAAGGAAGAGGAAGAGGGCGGGAAAGAAAGAGGCGTCTTGTGTCGCGGCCCCACTCTTGCTCGGATGCACGCTGCAACGCGGCGGCGACAGCCACAGGACCGAATAGATAACGACTCCGTCTCCGCCGATAATGAACCCGTAACAAGTACAGGGCCCCGGGGCCGAGAGGGGGCCGCGATGCCAGTCAGCACTTTCCCGCCGCTCTTCACGCACAGCTGTTTTTGGTGTAGAGGCGGGAGATGAAGAAGATCTCTTCAAAGCCACCCACTTCCCGTATCTATCATCAGGGGAGCGGAGGGATGGCTGAACTGGTTCAATCAAGATGGTGATAAGATGAGGGGAGCTGCCGACTCTGCAGCTCTCCGGGACTGAGGCTTAGCTTAGCACTGCCCATGAGGTTAGATAGCGAGAGGGTGAGACCGTCCCCACCAAAAGATGTGTGTGTGTGTGTGTGGGCGTTTGGGGCAGGGGGTCCTAATCACCACACAAACTCTGATGTACTCTACCGAACTGCTAGTGAGATGAATAGCTAGCTTGTGTGTGTGTTTGGTGTGGGTGAGGGAGAGCGGTGCTCTAGGGATTGCCTGTCCAGCCAGAGGTCAAACCACATCTCTTGAGATCAATAAAGCTGCTTAAGGGCCTAATGGGAGATCCACTGCAGCTATTTACACAGCTAAACACACAAAAACCTGAATTAAATCTATCAAAAAATTATATTCAAAGCACATGAACATGAATTTGATATATTTATGCATAGCATTGTTACCAATAAAAACAACTATGTGCTGTTTTAGAGTCCAGTAAAGCAGCACTGCTGTGTTAAACCCCCTACCAATTTTTGTGGCGAGACGCGAGAGGGTATTTGTTTTGGGTATATGTAAATCTATTCCTAAAAGAATCGATTTACATATTTAGTTCACTCAAAATGCATTCCCTCTTTGCTGTTTCCATGCACCACCGCCATCATCACCGATTCCATCTCGTGTCTCGTGGGAATCTCACCGATGAGCGCCTCAAAGCAGTTGGCCATGGCGTGTCGCAGGTCCGACTCCCGGCACAGATCCGGTCCGTGGGCGTAGAGCATGAAGCGATCCAGCTCCAGTTTCTGTAAAAGACAAACACATTCGTATCAGTGTGCCACCACCAGCACCGCTGTAATAGCCTCTTCAAAAGTAATAGCGTCTTTGGTATTGCATGTTTTTATAGGCTCTCCATTGAAAACGTGTAAAAACCTGGAAAAGGCCTACAAACTCAGGGGAAATGAAAAAGACTGCCTGCCCTTGTTGGAAAAAGGTTCTACTTCATGGCACTGACAGATGTGCCCATGTGTTGTCCAGCTGTGGCATGATGCAGTAAGCCGGCACGAGGGGGGGAATGTTCACACGCGCGCGCATACATGCACACACACAAATAGACTGGCTCACACACGCAAACACACATACACACATACCAGATAATCCCATGATAAATTGTGAAATATTCCAGTGTTGACCTTCATTCTCTCTGAAAGGAAAAGTAGTGGGCTGCATCACTGGAAAATCTTTTTTTTACAATAACATAAAAGCCTTCCTTCTAGACCTAGACTGAAGTTTCATATACACTATTCACATGTTAGAGAAGTGGGTTTGTGACTGGAAGGTCACTGGTTTGAATCCACAAACCTGCTGGGAAGTGAATGAAAAACTCCAACAACCACCATCAAGATACCCTTGAGCAAGGCACTGAACTCCCAACTGCCCCAGCGGCGCTGCTAACTGGCCAACAGTAGAAGACTGTGGTTGTACTGGCCAGCGTGCAAGTGTGAATATATGCAACTGTTTGAGTGTGAAGCAGGGCATGAAAAAGGCAGAAAAAAAGCATGCATGATCAGTCGACTAATAAAGGCTTTATAAAAATTTTTAAAAAACACCTACATGCCTAGTCTGTTGCATTTTATGTAAATGAGCGTTCTGATGAGTGCACTGTGGGTCAGTCAAACTTCCTCCTACTGTTTTCCTGAGCCAAGTCAAAAGTAGCCCAACTTGACTTTATCTGGCAAAAACAGTCAGGGTGCTATTTAATTATGGCTGCTAACCGTTGGGGTTATCCTGCCCCCCGCGCTCGCACACGCAAATTAAATCACAAATCATAAATACTCCAACTCAGAGGGAACTCAACCTGACTTTTAAGCCTTCCAAGTGAAGTGGCGGCTCGTGCCGTTGCTTGCTGAAGATATTTTTTGAGAGATAATTGCGAGTGTTCTTGAGCAGACGGCTTTAGAGGAGCCTGGTAAACAACTTGGCAACGTCGAACGCTGTATCATACTCACTTTACTGCGAGCGGCAAATTGAAACAAGCCAAACTGCTACACAGCACTAATGCAGATTCGGGCGGCTGCGTCTTTGTATTCAGCGGGGAGCAACATGAAAGATTGAAGTTTTTAATTGCTTTCTCCACATCACGGGATGATTATTGTTGTGTTCTTTACAAGTGTGCCAGTGAGTGTGGCTTGGCTCTACACTGCTGCCAGTGAGAGAGAGAGGGGGTGGGGGGAAGCAAGGGGGCCTGGCGATAACGGGAACTGGAGAGTGTTTCAGGAAGACCTGTAGGGGCCCACAGGGACCCCAGCCGCACCAGTGTAGACCTTCAAAACAACAACCTTTTAACTCCAATTACAAACCTGAGGGGGCAAAAAAAAGAAAAAGGGAAGGAATGGCAGCAAAGACAAAATTACTCTTTTCCCCGGTGCCCCCTTAGAAAGAAGCGAAGACATAACAGCAAGACAGAAAACAATAACGCTGTCTCCAACATGTTCTCCTGTCAGTTCGGAGACCTTCCACTGTTTTGACCTGTGGAGGGAAGACTTGTTAAGAGTTGGAGGAGGTGGGTTTACCTTGGCTAGCATTGCTAGGTGCTGGTTCTGTACGATGGCTGTTCTGTAGGTGGCCAGGCCGCCCTCCTCTAAGCTGGGAAACAGGTAATACAGGTGGACACTGTGGACACAATGAAACAAAATGCAGATAAGAATGACTAGAGAACAAGCCGCCGGATTCAAGATGGCAGGGTTCCGACACATTTTCCCATTTGAATAGTACAAACTTTCTCTGGACCTTAGTTTTTTGACTGGATGCAAATATTTGTATTGCTGAAGGTTATTCTTAACAACAGAAATCAGACTGTGTGAAGAAACAGTGGGCCTACAACTACGTAAAGTGTGTACTCAGATGAGTATCGTTACTGAACAACAGCTTTTCTTTCATACTTTCTCATACTGCGTTTACCAAACTTTTCAAAACCATCAGATTCATTTCCCATAGATTTCCAGCCTTTCCAGGTCTGCGTTGGAACCCAGAAATAGCCGCAGACGCTTCAGTAGTCACACAGCTGGGTTCCAGGCGAGCAGGTTCCATTTTCATTACGGTCCAGCGTCTCACTAACCACAGCGTGTCATTTGATTTCATTTGAATTAAAACAGGCCATTTAATTCAGTCATTTCTAATCAATGCAAAGAGAGGAAAGCAGGTGGTGTTTCTGTTTTCCAAATTCGCGAGAGGTCTATTTTTCAGGGCATTGTGATCTTAGCACAAAAACAAAGCACTTGGAATTAATAAATACCACTTAGTCTAATGAAAAATAATTAGACCAGGGACACTTGGTGTTTTGGTGAAAGCGTCAGTCATGGAGACTGGCTGACTGGGTTGCATAGCATTCTTCAGATACAAGCAGAGCAATTTGTGTGTTGTACTTACAATGGTTTGTGTTTGATAATTTTTTTCTTCTAAGAAATGTTTGTTACAAGAAATACTGAATTCCTGGATATGCACGTTTGTATGTGTACTTGTATATGTGTGTTTGTGAATGTGTGTGTTTGTGTGTGTGTGTGTGTGTGCGTCAATGCGTTCATTAAACAGGAATGGACTAGGACATCCCTAAATGGAATAAACGGTGAGTTGTACAGCAAAGTAAAACCTCTGACTGTGCTGACCATGTGGTACATCAAAAGTTCATCAAGTGAACATGAAAACTGCAGCACTTGCCGGTACTATATCTGAAACTCGTTTCATTATTGGAGGACTACACAACACATACATGTACTATTTCACAAGAAAAAAGACTATCACAAATACTGAAAATGATGATTATTGATTTATTTTTATAAAAATCTGTTTTTTTTACATTGTCTTGTGACAGCTTAAAATCATCCTGTGACCCCCTGTTCAACAGTAGCTTCCTGTTTTGGGGTTATTCAGATATGGAAGGACATTCTGTTGGCTAAACAGCAGAGGCAGAGGAAGCCTCTGAGGGCAGAGCGCACTGGAGGTGTGCAGGGCAGCTGGCTCGATCTGCTGTACCCATTTAACTGGACAAGAGGCTGATCAATTATTCAGGGCCAGAGCGTGGGCTGAGCATGTACCGTCAGACGCTAACAATCAAAGGAGGAACACATGGAGAGAGGGAAAGGTGGGAAAGAATGTCCAGAGAAATGGAAGCTAACCATCTTCTTTGTAATACTCTTTTCTGCTCCATAAGGAGTTGAAGCAGTGTCCTGTGTACCCCAGTTCCACTTCCTATTAAAGGTCCAATCCTGCTCTTCACCGTTCAGTGTTGTGGAAGTGCTAGCATCGAGGGTTAGGAGTGTTGGTGGGAGAAGATACTGTATGCTATTGGGCAAATGGATGCAAGATAAAAAAATGCTGTCCTTTTGGCGACCTGTGTCTGTGTGTGCATGTGAGTGCTAGAGTCCATGTGCATTAGACCCATGTGGCTACTAAAGAGAAAGCCCTTGCCTTGTCTTCCCCTGTCATAATATTCACTCAGAGGAAGAGGCAGTGGTAGGTAGGCGGGCAGCTAGCTAGCTAGGTAGTGTGTGAGATTAATAATAGCGACATATAATTAGCGCTGTGCTTTGGCAAGTGTTGTGCAGCACGGTCCACACTCACCTGGGAGTCAATAACACAGTCAGCATTCCAGACAGCTAATTGTGAGTTGTCATGGAGACTTTCAGGCCGTTAAAAAGGGTAGGGGAAAAGAAATTACATCCCAGTTCCAATTACCAGTAAATCACTGTCTTGAATGGGGGGAAGGTGCGGAGAGGAGGGGGGTTGTGACAGATATAGATAGATATAGACAATGAGAAGGAGAGAGAGAGAGAAAGAGTGAGAGAAGAAGGGTGAAAGAGAAGAGGCCGATGGTGTTGACGTCGGCTTCAATTAGTGGCTGCGTCTATCAAAGATGCGGGAGCGCTTTCTCACCTGGTGAGGAACTCGACAACGGCATCACCCAGGAACTCCAGTCTCTCATTGTGATTGATCCTAGGGGCGGGGAGGAGACGGGAAGAAAGGTGGAGATGTGAGGAGAGTTGAGGAGGAAAGAGGAAGAAAGACTCCAAGCAAACACACACACACACACACACAGACACACACCTGCTCGCCTGATCAATGCTCTGAGAATAACAGCAGCTCACATTCAATAATAAGTAGTGGTTGCCCTTAAAATGAGCTCATTTCATTCCCCCTGAGACATCCCTTCCTTTCACAGTTTAAGTTAATTTTCTTGTCAGCAGGCCTGCCGGGTGTATTAATCACGAGAACTGTGTCTTTGATTGTGCCTGTGGTCAGTGATAGCATGAACAGATAAGGGCCCGTGGGCAACCTACCTAGAAGGGGAGGGGTCATCCTGACCCAGACGAGACATGATGTTAATCAATGTGTTGATTCCTGAAAAAAAAAAATCCCAAGGGGGGAGAGGTGATAGAGAGAGTGGTCATTAGAGAGTGAGGAAAAAACAGAGAGAGGGAGAGAATGGGATAGACAGACAGGCAGGCAAAAAGAGTAGCGACTCACCCTTCTTCCTCATGTACATATGGTGGACCTTCCTGTCCCCGTATTTGGGCTGGCGGATGCCGCAGTTGGAAAGGGAGTTGCGGGCGTGGTCGGGGTTCATGCCGAAGTTGAGGTGGTGGCTGGGGTGAGTCATGGCCAGCTGGAGGAGAGGATGAGGGAGTTAGAAAAAAGGAGCAATAGCCTCGTGAGCAACGAAAGTGAAATTGACTGTGTTTTGACTCAGATGCTTCGACAACACGGTCCAGCCCCAGGCCTTGTGAAAACAGAGGCAGATCTCTTCCATTTCCTCTTTTGGCTAATGACTCATTACAAATTACTCATTACAAATTACAAAAAATAATAATATTATTTATGTACTGAATATATGTGTGTGTGTGAATAAAAATAAACCAAACCATAAACCAAATGGTGACACTGGTCAAAGCAAATCGGTCCAACAGCGATAACCCAAAGGAATAGTGGAGAGAGCAAACCATGGAGAGAGAGAGCAACCCCCTTGCCTCATTGTCTTAAAGTGTGAAAGTTGTTTGCACAAATGGAGTTAATATCTGAAAGTTAATGACTCAAACTTTCAAACCTGTAAAGAGAGGCAAGGGGCAAATAAAGTAGTGCATTGGGGGGG
>OMLI01050123.1:0-14144 GCA_900302605.1 Rondeletia loricata
TGCGTGCGTGCGTGCGTGCGTGCGTGCGTGTGTGTGTGTGTGTGTGTTGAGGGGCGATGCCACACAGGATCTCCTACTGCCCCTGTTGGACTTCATAAAAATATTCTTTGAGGTGTTTTTGTAAAGCCCCTCTGCTCACTTAGATCAGTGTGGCTCTCTGGCACAGTAATACACTGCCGAGTCCTCTGGCTTTAGGTTGGACAGTCTCAGGTTCACCATGCTGTTGGTATCATCTCTAGTGATTTCTATACGTCCTTGCACACTGCTAGCGTAAGTGTTCCTACTGGCGGTAGAGAAGCCTCTCCCTATCCATTCCAGTGCTTTTCCTGCAGGTTGCCTTATCCAGGACATAACACAGCAACTAAATGTGAAGCCAGCTCCCCTGCAGGAAAGACTGAGAGTTTCCCCAGGCTTTTTCAGCACTGAACTGGAAGGAATGGATTCCATCGTCTGACCTTTACACCCTGATGAGAAAGAGGGAGAGAAAGAAAACAGAAAAACAGAAGTAACTGATAAGACAACTATCAGTGAAATGTTCTGGTATCACTGACTGACCATCAGTAGATGTTGGCTGATAGAGCAGCAAGAGGCATGAGAACTCACAGGGCAGAGAGAGAGCTATCAGCAGAAGAGCGAGTTTGATCATCATCCTGAGGCTGGAGACGTGACCTCTGTTGCTCCACACAGAACACAAGAGCAGTCAGCAGGACAGAAGTACAGTACAAGGACCGGGGATTTGCATCAGGATATCATGGGGAGGGAGGGACTAATGCATTTGGAGTCAGTTATAGTTTACAGTATACTTTCAGCGTATAATGTGTAGTTTATTTGTTTATCTATTTATCTATTTGTTTATATATTTATGTATGTGTTTATATATTTATTTATTTATTTATCTATCTATCTATCTATCTATCTATCTATCTATCTATCTATCTATCTATCTATCTATCTATCTATCTATCTATTTAACTATCTATCTATCTATCTATCTATCTATCTATCTATCTATCTATCTATCTACCATTCTATCTATCTATCTTTCTATCTATCTATCTATCTATCTATTTATTTATTTATTTATTTGTTTGTTTGTTTGTTTATTTATTTATATATTTGCTTGTTTTCCATGTGAAATACCAAGCCCATTACCAGGAGCATCTGTTTCTCACAAAGTTTCTTTATTGTTTTTATAATATGACAATTATGTGTGTGTGTAGGACTATCTTGTTTGTCAGTCTCAGGGAATGGACAGTAAGACACAGAGTAGCTGCATGTTCATGTTTCATGGGAAGGGATGACACTCTTCATGTCATCTTATGTCTGATCCTCTACTGCCCCTGCAGGTTTCACAACCACTTTGATTCTCTGAGTGGTATTTGCGCAGCTGCTCTACTCACTAAGACCACAGTGTGTATCTGGCACAGTAATACACAGCAGAGTCCTCTGGCTTTAAATCAGACAGTCTCAGATAGACCATGTTGTTGGGATTATCTCTAGTGATTTCTACACGTCCTTGCGCACTACCAGCATAATATGTTTTACTTGCATCGAAGTAAATAAGCCCCATCCATTCCAGTGCTTTTCCTGCAGGTTGCCTTATCCAGTGCATTCCATAGCTACTGAAAGTAAAGCCAGTTCCCCTGCAGGAAAGACTGAGAGTTTCCCCAGGCTTCTTCAGCACTGGACTGGAGGGGATGGACTCCAGAGCCTGGCCATTGAAGCCTGCCAAGGAACAAGGAGAAAAAGATGGGGGGGTGAGAGAGAGAAAGAGAGAGCAACTGGTAAAACATAAAAATCTTCACCAAATATATAGTTTTCTGTCAGTATAGCAGCAAAGAGCATGATAACTCACACGGCAGACAGAGAGCTGCCAGCAGAAGAGACAGTTTGTCCATCATCCTGAGGCTGAAGGTGTGAACTCAGCTGCTCCACACAGAACAACAAGACAACACGTCAGCAGGAGGACAGAAGTATACGCTCTGAGAACTCTGCATTTGCATTGGGATTTTACGAGGGAGGGGCTAATGTATTTAGCTCAGAGATCACTTAGAAATAAGATGCAAATGTGTTATGTGGACGTTCACGCCTGTTTTGAAGTACCAGCACTAGTTTCACTGACACACACGGACTCATGCTTGCTCCTACATTTTCTGCTTTTGTTTCTTGGCTGCTATTAAAATAATTAAACAATCAAATCAAATAATTGAGAAGTCTGACTGTGCATGAATTAAAAAATATGCCTGTCTATATGTATCCTTTTTTTACTCTTTAAAATACCTATGTGTTTGGGATACCTCTCTCTCTTCTTTTCTTCCTGTTTTGCACTGTCTGAGGACTCGGGATTTGCATCAGGATGCCAGGAAGAAGAGAGAGGTTGATGTGTCTTGGGTCAAAGGTTGTTTTAATAGGCCCCTTGGTTAATCTGTGCTTGTCCCTTAAAAGTGAGTATCACTGGCTACATTTACACACATACCCCAGTACTTCCATTTCAATGTGATTATAAAAATACTATGATTAAGACATGGGTCATGTAAACATTTTAATTCTGGCACTTTGATTGAGGTCATATTCGTAGAGTATTAAGTACTGAGATATTAGACTATTGTTGGTTTGGTTATATAAACACCATACTCCAAGACAGTACATGTGTTCATCATTGCTTTCACAAGTCGCTTTGCCTGCCTAGTAAACCTTCAGCTGAGCAGCTGAGCAGCTCCCTCTACTGGCCAACAGTAGAAGACTGGTTGCACTGGGCAGCTCCCAGTGATAATGTGTGGAATTGTGTGAATGTGAAGCAGGCTGCTGCTGGAAAAGAGCAAGCATGCTCAGTCTTCTTTCCCCAGATAAATAAAGGTTCAAAAACATATTGGAAGTCTTCATTGATATCTTTTGATCTGACCCTGTGGTACTGGAATTAGTGTGAATGTATTCCATCCTTTCCAATGTTTTGCCAACTGGTTGTCTCTTTCAGGGCATTTGTTAAGTAACCTGTTGCATCCAGCTCTTTCACCACTGGATGTAGGACTCAAAGCTATACAAAAAAGTTTTACAAAGCTCAAACCTCAAATTTTCAAAAGTGCAACCTTCAGTCTCCACCTGGACTGCTGTGCAGGTATCAGTCCCACAACCTTTTGCATTATCTCTGCCAAGAAATGTGGCCGCAAGGAATATTCCCCAAAGCAGTGGCACCATTTCTTTTATAGGATAATCCATATTACTCTTTATCAACAGCTGCAAATGTCTGTGCTTGTAGTCCATTGAGAGATTAAACATATGGAACTAGTTTCATTCCTGCTGCACAATGAAGTGTCAGCAAAACCACTACCCATCTCATTCAGCGTAAGTGCTCTACCCTTTGAGATGATTCCCTTTCCGAGGGGTGTTGCCTCAAAGATGACTCCAGGGTCTTTCTTCATGGTAGGTCATGCTGCATTAATTTCACTTTGCAATGATTTCAGTGGCAGGCAATCCATGCAAAAGCAGCCTCAGGAGCTACTGGGCCCCATCAGTGCAGGAGAGGAAAACATGGAGCCATATAATGTCATCTTCCCAATGTCATCTTCCCACGAGTAAGACTGCCCTTCCACTCCATGGTCTCCCAGTCAAAGATTGGTCTAATCTCTTTATATAGATACCTATTTAGAGCACTATTTTATGGGAATAGAAATATTTTGTAAACTCTAAAATGCTAAATAATCATCACATGCCAATGATTTTGAAAATGATGACACGCCAATGATGAAAAATTGATAGCACCTAAAACATACAAAAACGTCACGACATTCAAGTGACAGATAGTTTCATAGGATAACTTGGTACTGCTCTTTGCTTTGCAAACTACGAGAGCATTAATACTGCTGGATAATGCTCAATATTGCAAGAGAAAACTGAGCAGGCCATGTTACAGTGTAACCAACAACCAGCCCTGATCATCTCCCTGATGCATGTGACATCATGTTGCTATCTTTCTACAGGACACCATTTCTAAAAGAGGACAACGCCCATTTCACTCCAAGAAAATGAATACGGTACTCTGTTTTTAATCTTTTGCAAGTGATCATAGCATAAGTGGGGTAATAATTTTCTCAAAGTAAAATATTACTCTAGTGAATACTTTTGGTGAAATTAGCTCGTAAAAGTATCCCGTGCTTGGTGATTTCATTACAAATGGTGAATTTGGTCTGTCTGTATGCAGTGTATATGAACTCTCGCGGATTAATGCTGTTATGTAAAAAGATTTGGAAAGCCAGTTGAAGACTTCTATGGCTATTAGTGCTTTATATAATAAAAAGAGCGGACCTTTCACGGAATAATTTTGTTTCTGTGTGATCTAATTGGTCATGTGCTGATTTAGAGCATGTTCATGAGCTGGGCTCCTAATGCAATGCAACAAACTTGCAACAATCCAAATAAAAATGTGATCATGGTGAGTTGATTTGAGAATAGCTTATCTTCTTAAGTTACACTAACACAGATCAGCACCTTTAATATTGCCATAGCATACTTGGTTATGTAATAGGCGTATGATGTAAATTCTCATCTGAAAATACATGTTAGCCCACAAGCCTTGTGACTGCTCCATTAGGTCTCAAATAATTATCAGATCATTTTAATGCTGAGATTGATTACTTAAAACACATACACATACAAATGCATTGCATCTATTGAGGTTAATTTTGAAATTCCATCAAATCTTGTAGCAGTACAACAATGCCCCTACATTTTTTTTTAAATATAATTAAAGAAATGACTGCTGTGCCATATTATGCAATGGCATGTCATTCAAGATCCTGTCCCATCTAATACTAGATTTTTTTCTCCCACTGTCTCCCTCCCCATCTGTTGTACCCCTGCCAGTACTCTGTCTTGTTTCATTTAGGGATAACAGCTAGAAAACCCTATCTAGTCACTCATTTGCTCAACTAGCACCACGTGAAAGGACAAGAAGAGGAAACAAAGCAGGAAAAATCAGGAAAAATAGATAATTATTCTGCATGGATTCCTTTTTTCCAACTAATAAGGATTAAAAGCCAAAGAGGAGGTGAGGAATGACAACAGAAAATAGTTATTTATATCACATTTCAATTTAATTGTATTGCTTATTACAGTAAAACATAACTTTGCAACATTGCAATCAGTGTAATTTCAGTCAAAAAGCTTTTATAACAACTGTAATGTTTCACTAAAATACTTTATATTTACAGCATTAAGCCTATCTTTCTTTTCTAGATCAAATCTGCTGAGATAATCCATAAGAGACCTCATTCCTCCTCGCTGGCATACGCAGATCAACACTGATCACGGTTTTACACACACACACACACACACACACACACACACATACATACAAAAGAAAACAAATGATATAGCAACAACACACACATAACATAACGCAGTAGAGTTTACATTTTGACAAAGAACTTAACAAATACATAGAACAAAAAATATCTTGGGATCTCTTCTCCACTAAACCCTTCATCATGAGTCATCATGGGCAAGCATGCATCTTTCTTAGAGGAGGAAAGAGGAGACAAGTAAGTGAACATTAAGTTTTGAGTAAATCCAGGCATCAAAGTTATTTGCTGCATGAAAATATAATAAAAAATCTCATTCAGTCAAATGGACATGTTACCAACCAAGCAAATGTGTTTAATGTTGGCTTGTTCCATAAAGACTATAATTTTTCTTTTTTAATCTGTAATGCATAATTTACTTTTGCTGGAGGGACCACCATGTGGATGACTGTATGGATATGTCAGTGGTTGTAGATTTTGGGGTAAGATACTGCATATAGAAAGTACTGATAATTTCATGTTCATTTCATATTGTTTTGCAGACAAGAACTCTTACACATGATGAAATAGACGGTAATAATCTTTGCACGGCAATCATTAAAAGATGCAACATGACATTTTTCAGCATAACATTTCACCAACTTTAGTCACATGCCATTCTCAATCTCCCTATCCCTGTCTGTTTTGTAGAGCTACGTGAAGCTTTTGTAGAGTTTGATAAGGACAAGGATGGTTTCATAAGCTGTAAAGACTTGGGGAACCTGATGAGGACCATGGGTTACATGCCAACTGAAATGGAACTGATAGAACTGAGCCAGAACATCAACATGAATTGTGAGTAACTTCCTCTGGTTCCAGAGGAAACACAAATACCAGCAACACTGGATTAATGCTCTCTTTGGTTATTGCAAACCATGTTTGGCTGAAACATGAATTGATCAAGATTAGATCAAGAAGTATTTTTCTTTTTCTCACCATCCTGCAGTTTATATCAAGTGCATGTTCAAGACTTTTGGTTAAGTGTGCATTCACTTTATCTGATTTACCTACCCATGGTTTCATATAGACTAAAGCCCTTTTTGGAAAAAAAATCCTTTTGTACTTTCAAAATAATCCGTTTTGCAGATGATTTCAGCTTTGATAGTCAAAAGATGGTTAGAATCAAGAGATACAAGTGTGGGTGTGCCATCAAGCACGGGCAGCTCTGTTAATATTAAAACCATTACATATTAAAACCAGATACGCTTTTATAATAGCAGATGTTCTGAAGATGATCCAAGGTGGAACTTTCGGCCATTCAGAAATGGTTTTTGGCTGTATTTCAGGGGGACTTAAAGGTCGATCTTGGACAGTTTATTTATAATATATTAACAAGAACAAGAGCTCAAATCAAGAGAGCCAATACTTTAGTTTATGTCAAGAGAACCTAGAGATGCCTAAAGACGCTTAACTCTTAGTAAAAGCTACTTTTTTAAAATTTTAAAATTTGATTCTTAATGGAGTTGTACATCACTATGATTTCACTTTGATCATGTGGTTTCTGGTTTCTGCCCTGCAGCATGGCATGCCTATAATTACCATAGTGTCCTCTGTCTTACCACAGTGGGAGGGAGGGTGGACTTTGAGGATTTTGTGGAACTAATGACCCCCAAGCTTCTGGCTGAAACTGCAGGGATGATTGGGCTGAAGGAACTTAAAGATGCTTTTAAAGAGGTGAGCTCATGAACGTCCCTCCCCTCTCTCTGTCTCTCTTTCTGTCTCTCTTTCATGTATTCATGCAGGTATGAAATGATTCGTGATAGTATCTTATGGGTGGCGAACAAGACTTTCTTACTTTTCAGCCCAAATCAAGGAAATGGGTCGAGTTGACTGTAAGACCAATCGAATGTCAAGGTATCTTTGGCACCCCCTGGTGGACATTGAATGAATACAAACTGTTGCACTGCTAACACATTAATGTCAGTTTAGCTGGGAGATGTAGTCCCTCCAGCATGCCCAGGGTCTGCCCCGGGGTCTCCTACCAGTGGGTTGTGCCCGGTGTACCTCCTAAGGGAGGCACCCGTGGGGCATCCTTACCAGGTGCTTGAACCACATCAACTGGCTCCTCTTAATGTGGAGGAGCAGCAGCTCGACTCAGAGGTCCTCCTGGATTGCTGAACTCCTCACCCTGTCACAGAGAGTGAGGCCAGCAACCCAGCAACCTAATTTAGGCCGCTTGTATCCGCAATCTCATAACACCTGCATTATTGCAGCAGCTGCACCCAACCAGCAGTCAATTTTAGGATCCCTTTTACCCTCACTTGGGAATAACACCCAAGATACGTAAACTCCTCCATTTGGGACATTTTCTCACCCCTTACCTGAATGGGACAGGCCACCTTTTTCTGGAAGAGAGCCATGGCCTTAGATTTGGAGTTGCTGAGTTGCAAACTGCTTGAATGCACATTGGAGATTACAGTCCGATGAAGGCAAAGGACAACATCATCCACAAACAGCAGAAATGCCACCCTAATGTCACCGAACTGGGCACTCTCCAGACCTTGGCTGCGAAGAAGGCAAAATACTCGGCTTTTGGGCGCTTATGCGCAGACAACAGAGTTTTCCTCACCTGCCCAACGCCTCTCAGCCTGAACAACTCCTGAGTAGGAAAGAGATCACCCCCTATTGAGGTGTTTGGTTCCAGAGCCTCATTTTTGCATGGAGGTGAGCCCAACTACATCTAGTTGGTACTTCTCAACCTCCCACACCAGCTCAGGCTCCTGAGAGGGTACATTCCATGTTCTGAGAGCTTGTTTCCTTTTCCAAGGTCCACAACTCTGCCCTTGCCCTTTGCCTGACAGGCAACTGACTCCTAGCCTTCACCTTGCAGGTGGTGGGTGCGCTGCTTCTTCAGGCTGTGCCCAGCCAAGCTATTTCTTGTCCCTCTCAAGTTTGAATTATCAAATGAAGGCAAAAATGACCCCAAAAAATAATTGCAATCTTTCACTCACAGTTTCTTTTTTCTCTTTCCCTCTGCTATAGTTTGATATGGATGGTGATGGTGCTATTACATCAGATGAGTTGAGGCATGCTATGATGAAGTTATTAGGTGAACAAACCAACAAAAGTGAGATTGATGCAGTGGTCAGAGAAGCTGACAACAATGGAGATGGGACAGTTGACTTCGAGGGTGAGACACACAAGTGTGCACACACACACACATACATACATTCATACACACATACATACACACACACACTCACTCACTCACACACACACACACACACACACACACACACACACACACACATCTGTAATCTGTACTTCTGTGCATGCTGGAAAAACTATGCTTTTGGTGTCAGTATCCTATTTTGCTCTTCTGTGCTCAGTAGCATTTTTTTAAGTAGTGGCCAAAATGTAATTGTGCAACTTTAAAGACCCTCTTTAAATTACTATTACTTAACTGTCAGTTAAGTTGTTCATTAAACAATGAATTTACCTTGCGCGCACCAATAAGACATTCCTACAGAATTAATGATGCCATACAGCTCTCCACCCCCGTTTAGGTTGATCATTATTGAATGTTGAACTTAACTAATCATTGTCGTGTCTGTTTTCTTTACAGAGTTTGTGAGAATGATGTCACGGGAATGAGGACCACAAACGAAGATGCATAATCGTGAAGGGAGAGGAATAATTTTTATGGAATGTTATGCTACTTGTATGGATAATTTTATACATTTGATTGACATTTGCTGAGCTAATTCAATTTAATTGTGTTTATTAAGTCAACAAAGAAGATGCTGTACTTTGTTTTATGTCAAACTTGCGGCTGATAAAGTGAATTAAAGGTGATTGTGATACTGTAGGTCTGGACTGCCACACCCATCATTCTTTGGACGTTTTTGGTTCAGAAATCACAGCAAGTTAGGCAAGGACTGAGTCATCGTCAGAGGTCATCGGCAGTTCATTACTATCAGAAACAATTTAACTTGCACCTATTGTTAAAAGATCTTCTATGCTTTGTATTTCTAAAGTCCATTTGAAATTCAGCAATGGATATCCCTCCCTTCCCAAATCTTCTCCCATACAGCCCTAAATTTGCTTGAATTCTCCCACACATTTAATCACTACTACAATTCTGCTGAGGTTCTTTGGGGGTTGTGCCGAGTAGGATGGGGATCGAGAGAAAACCAGGAGTGATCCAGCCAGTCAATGAGGCGAACCCGCACCTAATTAACCATCCTGAATATATGTGCATGTTTCTTTAGATGCTGGGAGAGGAGCGTGTGGACTGAACACAAGGAGAAACATGTCTGTGCACCTGAAAGCCGAGAAAGGCTATTTGTAAATCAGGGATGGGCAATCATGTGCCATGGAGGGCTGAGAGTATACAGGTTTTTGTTCCAACCAAAGACTTCTCTAGGTGATTACACTGATTAACTTATCAGTGAATGAACACCTGCATACTCTCGGCCCTCCATGGCACGATTGCCCATCCCTGTTGTAAATAGACTGTTGCTTCTAACCTGGAAAAGGGAGCATTTACTTATAAAGAATGAGGGACTTATCTACGAAAGGAAATCATTACTTGCACCATGTGGGTATGTATGTTCACACCATAACTCGAAAACAAATAATCCTATGATGTTCATACTGGGTACATATATTCAGCCCAAGGTACCCTGGAGCTGATTCGATTTTGAGGTCAAAAGGTCAAAGGTCAAGGTCATGGGTGTCAAAAACACATATTCGACTATAACGCGCAATTTGGCACCTCGCCCGAGTGCAGTCTAATTGAACTTAGCACTGGTGGTGCAATTTATGTTGGCATGTTGATTTATGATTTGGTGCAGGAATAAATTACTCGGACAGAACCAGACAACCCTCTCCACATGTCCTTCCTACCTATTGAGACTGAACATTGTCACACTGGTGCCGGAACCTGGGAACTGGAAGCGCAGGCTGAGGACTGGACTCTGTCGCCATTCCCCACCTTTCCCCTGGACGTTCCAAAATCCCCTGGACGTTCCAAAATGATGCTGGCAGATGACCCCAAGGCATTCCTCGACATCTTTCAGAAATGGATGGTGGTGTGTGGGTGGCCAGAGGGGGAATGAGTCATGATCCTGCTTCCTCCTTCTCACTGAGGATGTTCAGTTGGCGGCCAACAGTTTTTCAAAAGGACATTGCATTGGTTCCGGTGGATCACCTATGAGGATATCAGCTGCCCTTCTTCCATGCGCAGCAGCTCCTCAACTCTTGTAGGCAGTGGCTGCAGCTGGCGGTGTCCACCCCTGAGGAGATCATCGAACAGGTGGCCTTGGAGCAGTTCAGCACTAGCCATCCAAAAGCAACGGCCGACTGGGCCAACTGTACCACCGGCCCTCCACCGTGGCTGCAGCCTTGGCCCGGGCAGAGAACCATCTGTCCCTCCAGCTGACGACGGGAGGTCCCGAGTCCCGGAAAAGGACCCCCACATGCCCTACGCCAGCTCCATGCCGGTAGAAGCTTCTTGGCCCTGTCTCCCCTGCTTGTGCTCCTCTCATGCCTGGCCGGTGTGTACAGACTGCTCCCAGACTATGATCCATCATCACCTCGTGGTTTGCATTTTAACAAAACATGTTTATGATAATAGCAGATTTATTTTCCAACCACTTTGTTCATTTGGCATCTTTCACTAGTGAAAATAATCCCTCTGAGGTTGACTAATACTGTTGCATAATAAAAGGCTGATAATATAAGCTGTACAAATAATGTAATCTTTTAAGGCAAGTTGAAGGAAAATTGCAACTAACACACAATCAATGTGCAATTTTGCATTGAAAATGTTGAAATTGATAAATCATTGCAAATAATTGGCAATAGTAATGGGACAATTCACTGACTAAGTTTGCAAGTTATATTGTAGGCTAGCTTCATGTCAAGATTACTGCTGTTTAAAGCAAAGTTGCCACAATATCACATATACCATTATTCCATATTCAAATTTCATAAACACTTAACAGAATAATTTATTTGGACAATGTGTATTCTAGGAAGTGGCATTTTCCTATTTGTCATATTTTAGTACAATGAAATACTAACGTTTCCATTTTACCCTTGATCCTAATGAGAAAATCACCCTTTTTACCAGCCATTTCAAGTAACCCTAACCCTTAAATGAAATCAACCAATCAGGACTAGAACGGGGATCCCCGAGCACAGCCAGCCAATCGGACTAATGCCTAATTTTCCTTTTGTGCACTGCAATAATCATTATTAAAATATTTCTAAACACTTTTTACTGAAAGATTTACAGTACTTTATGAGTTTCATAGTTTCATAGAAGCCAGGGTATGACATAAAATTGCTGAGAAAGTGATTTATATGAAAAATACCCCCTGACCAATATTAATGCAGAATATAAATCGGCATCATGGCAAAATATGAGCAGATGCCATAGCTGAGCAATTTTCAGTAATGCCAAAGACCAAAAGGGTCCTGCTTCATACTCAAAGGAGCTTTGCAGGGCCTAGTGGGCCACGGCCCCGGCGCAGGTGCATATCTTGACTGGCTACTGTTACTGACATGATGAGGCAGACAGTTGAACAAATAAAAATAAAAGTTAAACTCAATATGAGATATTTTATTCATTATTTATGTTATTTGCCTACAAAATACAAATAATCTGACAATCAGATGCTTTGCCTCCCACCCACTCCCGAACCCCTCATAGAATTAAAGTCCAGTGTAGAATGGATGATACATTGTGAATCTACATACCTACATATAAATAAACAATCTCTGGAATAATCTGTCTTTCTGTGGGGGATTAGTGAAATCTCTGTAATCCTCATCATGGGAATCTCAGATGAGCAGATGGCAGATAAAACAAAATCGCCACACAAACTCGTCTACTGACTGAAAAAACAAAAAACACAGAAAGACAGCTATTAGAGCTAAATCTGAACTAGAATTTGTTTTCACAATGAAGTTATAGTGTGTTTAAATCAGAAAACAATTAAGTTATTCATCGTAAATGTATACTATGGACTACAGGCCGCTTATCTTCTGCCAAACACTGCACTTTTCTTCTGCACTAGTGTCATCTTGCTTAAACCCTGGTTTTCAGTGTTATTTAGGAAGAATCTTATAATCGTGAGTGACCATTGTACTGCACTCGACACGCTCCACCACACACTGTATATACGGTGTGTGTGTGTGCGCACATGTACTGTATGTGCCTGTGTGTGAGAAACGGCTAAGCTGAGACGAATAGTAATGCTCCTGGGGCTTGACCTTGAACATGCATCCTCCCGTTGTTGAGAGTCCTACAGTATCCCATTCTGTCAGAATATGATCCAGCTCAGGGTAAATGATGCAGGAGTATTTCCATCTGTATTGAAATGAAATACCAATCTTGCAAGTGGGCAGGTGGTGGGCAGGGACCATGCACATTAGGGGAGACATTTTGCACTTTAGAGTGATGAGTGAAAGCTCTTGTCAAAACTATTTTTTTGATGTTTAAGCTGGTAGATCTGCCAGATTTGACACACAAGCTGTATGAAAGCATATACCACTTTAGCATAGTAATCAAAATCTCTCCCTGAAGACAGTTGTTTGCAATTACACACAAAAAGGATGCCAAAGTATGTTGAGGGCTTTTTTAACATTTGTTACTTGGTTCTTGACATTAAGTAGTCATTATGTTAACACTCATATCCATAAAATGTGGCTGTTTTCACATAGGCCACTGCAATATTTAAGACCTTTGTTACTAATGGAAATACAGTTTTCGGAAATGTGAAAATGTGGAACTACATGCAACATGTGACCCTTCTGCTAATCTGTTTCTTATTTTCAATTAAAATAATTGATCATTTTGTCTTCCTATTAAGATGTCTCTCTAATACAGAGAGGTTTGTTTAAAATATTTTTTAAAGTTACAACTTTTCATCCTCACAAACATTTAGTTCCCCTTCTGGGACAATCAATCAGTAACTGTGTATGCTTATTCTTCACCCCCTCTGCAGCTCCTTTATCACTGAGAATAAGCTCAAGTACATTTTGTTTTTCAAATTTTTCTAACAGGCCAGGTGGTTACATAACAGGCTTGTATTAGTTTAGTAATCATACTGAGCATAAAAAAAATAAAAAATAATAATAATACATCTGAATACAAACGATGAGATTCAGATGAACTTATTACCTGATGCAAATTCATTATTTGTACATTTTCAAATATCACACTCAATTTAACAGGTTGCTCTACCATGTTGATTTATTGCCTTTTTAGATTAAATTTGTCTCTTGAGAATCCCACAAAATATCCAGGCCTGCTCCATCTGTATTAATACAAGCATATGTATTGTTCCTTTGAAATGGTCTATTCCAGCTTCATTTTACTTCTGTCTTGTAACAATAACAATATATACAGTATTTATTTTTTCATTTATTTTATTGTTTTACAAGCTATTTCAGTCCGGCTCCTATTCCATATCTGCTTGCTTGTAGAATAGAGCACATGTCAGAAAGCAGTTATACTGTGAGCAAAGTAAGAACCTATCCTCCTATCATACATTTTACATTTACTGTAATGTACAATGGCACTGAGTCAATACAGATTTATTTGTTGCATAACATTTGAGGGTTTGGCTTGTATATTCATGAGTATTACATACCATATTTAAACCACAGTGAAAATGCTCATCAGAATAAACAAATACAAACATACATAAATTCATAGATAGATAGATAGATAGATAGATAGATAGATAGATAGATAGATAGATAGATAGATAGATAGATAGATAGATGTATATGTAAAGAATGAAATAGCAAAGTTCAAGATTCAGTTATTGACTATTTATTAAAATAGAATAAATG
>OMLI01050124.1:9455-31328 GCA_900302605.1 Rondeletia loricata
GTTACAGGCCAGATTTGAGTCCACGACGTCGTGGTTGTGCCAGGACATACATTACAATACTTACACACTTAAAAATAAATGCTGCATTTGACAATTTCTACATATGAAATTAAATTCATACTGCAGAATACATGCACATGCATTGTTTACTGTAACATGACTACAATAATTTTGGAGATTGTTTAGCATTATATTACATTACATTTACATTACGGCATTTAGCAGACGCTTTTGTCCAAAGCGACTTACAATAAGTACATTTTGTCAACAGTATTCAAACCAACCATATATCACAGTTTTCATCAGCTAAGCCTTTAATAGGAATATGCAGCAACATCACTCTATAGACCCTCGTATTGGTGTAGGAACTGTTTAAGGCCAACATCACACCACTGTATTCCTGGTTTGTTTTCACTTCAGCACTCCGTATACATCAACAGATGAGAATTCTGAGTGGAGAGGACATATTTATTTAAATTGAACATTGGGTTTATTAATGAATAACCAAGTTTTGAGCAGATGGTGGCTGAATGCTGGCTTTGTGTCGTGGGGCTGTGTAAGTGGAAACGAATGTGGAATATGACACGTCAACTGAATTTCGAGACGTTTGTTTGAATGTTTAAAGCGAATGATAGCAGTGGTGCGTTTATGATCCGCATCCATGCTTCTAGGAAGTGGTGCTTGTGCTGATGGCTTGTTTGTTCAGTGAATCTAGGCCACAGGCAGGTACATATGAGGGGCAAACATTGGCATTCTGGCTGAGTGAAGAGTGATAGATCTCTGTGATGTGGACCAAACCAAGCATATCTGAAATTCTAAAACACTCATAGATGCGAGCTACATGTCACGGAAGAGGGGAAATTGCACTTACTGGTAACATCCTATCCTGTAATTCTGTCTACCCTCCCTAAAACCACATCAATGAAAGCGAAAAATAAATATGGATCTGATATAGCTATCCATAATTTTAACTGATTTAAATGCAGATTATTTTGTTATTAAATGTGTTGCACATGCAGAACACAACAACACTCCATTAACTGTTAACATCTGGGCCAGAGAATGCAAGACTTGAGGTTTATGTAACTAATGAAACATAAATATGAGCAGCAATGTTGCTATGAAAGTGTAAAATAATCATTATCACAGTGATAGTTTCAGACCGTTTGTTTAGTCAAAGGACACATTTCTATACATAATAATGTAGCCGAAGAATTTCGTAGGTTATGGCCTTGAAATGCTCACTTAGCCGTCATTTCACTTTGAGGTTATCTCCAACATATGGCGCACAGGGCAGAATGTCTTCTCTTAGCTGCCTAATCCTGTGGCATATGGGACATATTGTGTGGTGTCCACAGTATTTGAGTGTCAAGACTGAGTCAATCCTTGTACCGTGGGACTTAAAAACAAAAAAACCTCAAAATACAAACTGTGTTCTTCTTCTGCGTCGTACTGTACTCGCGGGCAAAGGAACAGAGGAAAGTGGGGGTGGGGTTTGAATGGGTCACATTTACACGTCTGTAATAGTCCTGACATGACTCCTTTAACCCAATTAGGATCTCTTGACTTGCTTGAACGAAGCATGTGTATTTGTTGCATAAGATGTGCAGTTTGGTTGGCAGGGCATTTTTCCAGTGCCGCTTTTTCCTGGCACCTCGCCTTGCCAGCGGTACAAGTCGCCATTTCTATCAGACACTTACAAAATGTACACACACAAAAATAAAAATACAAAGTTGTTCATTATCTGTCTGTCTTAGCCATGCACTCTGTGGCCAAAGTTTCCCTATTTTGAGGACATCTGATTGAAAAAACATGAGCTTCCCCGAGTTCGTAAAGGCCAGGGTCAACTGTCAATCTCCTCTCGGATGTTGATTCAGAATGAGGATTTCCAAAAACGTATGGCGCAAAACCACAATGAATGCCTGGGTAAGGAATCTGACGTTCTGACGGATGCATGGAAACATTTACTTAAACCGTGTCCATCAAAGTCTCCGATCTGTTACCAATTAGTCCAATATGACCGGATTCCCCTCTAAAGATCACTTGTCAAACCCCAGATGAAAGCGATAGGGTGATTCACTGGGTTCCTTTACATTCACAGTTCAGTCACGGAATCTATTGTAATTATAATTATCTGTCTCAATGCTCCTTATCAGTGAAACGTGAACTCAGCTGGATCCCATTGGAGGCATCATTTCCTCCCTCGTCAGAATCAGAATTATTTTTATTTTTATTAAGTACAATGTAATATGTCTTGGTAACACTGGTGCAGAGGCATATTGACAACTTACATATTGAGTTTCACGGCACATATTGACGCATGGTACAAGTACAATAAGACCTCACATACAGTGCACAGGGACAGCACAAGACGTACTGTGGACAGCAGACTAACTTCCCATGCATGAGAAGAACTTGGTGTGTCTGCACACTGTTGATCTGTCTGGTCAGTTCAAAGCTGCAAACTGTCGTCTCCCCAAAATAAGAATAACATAGTGTATTCTGATAAACAAACAAACAAACAAACACTCTGAATATGTACCCAGAGATGGTGTCGAGGTTAAGACCTCTGCCTCTGGAACTGAGAGTTCCCCTGCCAGTCTAGGACTGAATCCTCCTAGAAACGTCTCTCCTGTGTTCTCTCTACCGTTTGTCCCTCTCAGCCTTCCTACTGTCTCGGTAAAGAAGAAGTAAGACTTTTGCACATCTTGATCCTGAGCTTCCGAGCCCCAGAATGAGAGCAGCAACAGTGCCCGCTCTAACCCCGACAGTTCACCATGACCAGACCCGATCGGTCTGCTGTGTTAACACCGGCTTTGTCAGCCTGCTTTCACACACTGAATGGATGCAGTCAAATGGCAGCGACATGTTTGGGTATTGTGCAGAGAACTGCAATAATATCCTGTTCCTGACTTTACACTTCATAATTCCATGAAAGGACTGGAAGGGGGGGTGGATGGCGGGTCTCCAACTGGCAACCGCTGGCCAAGCTCCGTTTTCCCAGTGGACACAATAAAACCCCTGGGTTATTAATTAGATCCATTTGTCATCAGAACGTCATCTCTTCTCTTCACTTCCCTCTCTCTCTCTCTCTCTCTCTCTCTCTCTCTCTCTCTCTCTCTCTCTCTCTCTCTCTCTCTCTACTTTTGCCTCTTGTGCTGCTGGATGTCACAAGCCATTTGTCTGTTATTTAAATCGAAACATGTTTTTTCCACTTGTAATTTTTCAAATCTCTGGCAGTACAAACCCACCCTCTATGTGATCGACACTCCCCTACCCATGTTTGGCCCTGTTGCGTTTCTACAGCAACTGAATTCAAATCTAAACTCCCAGCCCAGGGTCACTATGGCAACCCGAGAGAATGAGGAGTGGGGGCTGCCGTCTCTTTGTAGTGATGGACAGGAGGGAGGCCGAGGGAAAGGGTTAAGTGTTCGACGGCGAAACCAGAATTCCCCTGCGGAGACCCAGAGGGCAGGGCACACACCAAATTTTGAAAATCAACATGTATGCACACCCACGTGCTTTTGAACCCACATGGCCAGTGAGAGGCTCAATCAGCCATTGGGATTTCCATAGGTTATGTTTTACTCGTATTACAAAATATTACAAGAGGTACTGTTAGCCATAATGAGCTTAAAATATCCCACAATATTTAGCCACATGGGGATTAGGTGTGTGTTTGTTAAAGAGGGTGTGTGTGGTGTTGCACGTGAAAGTGTTTTTCTTCTTAGCCCGCAGTGTAGAGTTAATTCCATGTCCGATTGGAAAAGGCTGCATAGGAAATGGGCAGCTCAGGGAGGATCCCTCATTGAGAGATAAGAGAAAATGGCAGAAGTTTTTCCCACACCTGTTATCATCTGTGTGCACATTTCCTCTCTCAGAGCCCTGCCCAGTTGTTTAAATGATGCTGACCTGGAATCAGAGGCACTCTTTTATGGAAACTCTTAACTAAACACCGCCCATCAAAGGCTTGGTCTGTCTTTTAGGAGGTCAGTCAATCATTAAACCCAACTATTAAGCACAGCAACAGCCCCAGTCAGGAATGCAGGGTTAATTGTTAGCCATTGTTGTCTCTTTTTAACCACAGTGTGGCGTTTCACCCTGTCTTGAGGCTATGTATTTAGTTAAATTAATTTCATACCTCTCAGGCTCTGTTCCAGCCACTGCTGTGTGAAGGGAAACCAATCTGAATAGTTAGGATATTATGTTTCTTGTGATATTGTTGCGGCATATTTTCAAGGTTGAACAACATTCAAGAAATCTCTCCTGTCATTTAACTCCGCAGGGCGATGACCTCAGGTGCTGAACTTCAAGATGCTCAGAGAAAAGATTGAATGAAGAGAATGCAATTTCATTTTCTACCTCATGGTTATTCATTGGCCCTATTGAGAGGTGCCCTTCAAAATTATGTGGAGGATTTTTTCAACTTTGCACTTTGAATGTATTTAAACAGTGTTTTATTTACTTTGGGCAAAGGAATGTGTCTGCTTCTGACAAACATGATTGTGAACCTTTATCCTCTAAGCTACTTGTTAGCAGCAAACTAGAATGGTGGGATGCCGGAAATGTCTCCACATTTACGGTGTTTACTTTCAAACTCCTTTGGCTAGGGCCTGGTATGAGCAACGTGTGTGTTTCCCCCTTGTACGCATCCTCATATCGTTTAAAGCCCTGAGATTGAAGGGAGAAAAAGAGTTCATTGAGAGACAGAATAAAAGGAAGGGGGTGGGTAGGGAAGGGTAACTTCAGTACCCTGAAAACCAGACTGCAGTCACCAGGCAACCAACAGATCAAGTTTCAAAGCCTGACAAGGATTTGTAAGAAAGAAAGAGGGGGAGAGAGGGTGGGGTATGAGTGTGTGATAAAAAGACGTGTGTGTTTGAGTGTGTGTGTGTGTGTGTGTGCGTGCGTGCGTGTGTGCGTGCGTGCGCGCGCATGCATCGACGCACCCTCTGTGCATGCACGTGTTCATACTGTGCATCTGCTATGCTCTGCGGTGTTTGTCTCTGCCAAATGTCCCTCTTTGATAAACAAAAACAGGTGGCTCATTTCATAACGCATCTCTTTTGGAAATCCAGCTTTTAAGAAATATGAAGGAAAGAAATGTTACACAAAAAAACACATTTGCTATTTTAGTAATTTCATAATGCTGCCTTCAAGTATTCCTATCATGTTTATCCTAGCTCTGCCCTCCACAACGCAAAGCCTAAATGATAGGACATCTTCGTCAACTATAATCATCATCATCATTACAACCATCACATGAGTGATTCATGTGTTTGCACTTCTCCAACCCAAAGCCAATGGCTTCTCATCTTCTAAACTGCGTAGTTTGCCTGCCACGTCTCCCATTTTCATAATGTGACCAAAACATTTTTAAGTCGTTGTGTGGTTGGTTATTTGCTACACACATGAAAGACGTAATGTACGTGCACACTGTGCATGGATGTGTGTGTTAGCATAAAGTCTGTGAGGTTTGACTTTGACTGTGGCCTTTGTGACACTGGATGCCTGTGTCCTCTGCATGGTAAGCCCTCTGCCTGCATGTGCTGACTCTGCCTGTCTGGCTGTGTGTGTGTGCTGACCCCGAGGTCTCTCTCTCTCTCTGGCTCTCTCTATGTCCCTTTGCCCCTACCCCAACTCTTCCTCCACCAGGCCGTGTGTCTCTGACCCGGGGTGCCTCTCTGCTGGTGGAGCGGCTGACCCTGGAGGACGAGGGCTGGTTTGAATGCCGAATCTTGATCCTGGACAGCAAAACCGACGAGTTTCGCAACGGCACATGGACCTTCCTCTCCATCACAGGTGCAGCACCGCAGGGTTTTGGGGACTCAGAAGCTGCTCCTTTTGCTGCTCATCACTGGCACTGTCCATGTTTAGAACAGCCACAGCATGGGGCGGGGACTCGGAAGGCCCTGGCATGCAGCATTTCCTGATGGGTATTATTGCAGTGTGTCAGGGGGTACTGCCTAATGTTCTGTGTTGCATACGGTGACCACATCTTGTCTTTGTCTGTGCCCGGCCTACTGTGAGCGGATGTCAATGTAGGAGTCTGTTTTAAGAATAACAGCAAGCATAGATACAGACAGCGTATGTGGCCTGGCTTGTGTGGGCTGAAGATTAAATGTGAAATACTCCCTACATGTGTTGCATAAGGTTACAGATGAACACATAATGGTATTACATCAGTGCATGTATTGTGTTACATTCTAATACATTTTACCCCAGAATGTTTGGTAATCCCAAAGCCAAACTTGACACAGAGACTTGTAGACAGAGAATGATGACATATGATATAAGCCACATGGTGGACACTTTTATCCAAAGCTCCTCACAGTACAATGAGTGCAAACATTTTAGCATGGATAGCCCCAGTGGGGAACAAACTGCTAACCCTGGCAGTGTTAGATCCATGCTCTTCCCACTCGACCATGGGCAAAATGTGCTTTATGAAGTAATTTAAGACATTGTCCTCCTGGCAGATGCTGGGATCAGGCTCTTCCAGGTAAAGCGTAGCATCTTTAACCATTCGGTTACCGCAACCAGGGTCAAATGTCATGTTAGTTCTCTAATTGTGCTCAGTGTCCCGTTTGAATATATATAAAAAATGTATATTTTAGGAACTGAAACAAGTGTTTCATCTGTGCCTTTCCTTGTTCTAGCACCACCTGTGTTTATCAAGACACCACCGACCTTTGTGGAAGTTCTGCTTGGAGACTCCCTGACTCTCAGCTGTGGAGCCCATGGCAACCCTCGACCAACTGTTGTCTGGCATAAAGATGAGAGCCCAATCGAGAAACATGAAAAAATAAAGGTGAGGCAGATAAACAGATGGCATTTGCAGTACCATGATAAAATACTATCAAATTAACTCTTTCTGTAGGAGTTGTAGCTTTGATATTCCTGTGCAAACTACTTTGTTGTCCTAGGGTTAGGGTTACGACTTATCTCGTTGTCCTCTAGATGTGTCCTGCCCAGAACTTTATTACTGCATGACAGCTACAAGCTACATGAGCTCTCTCCACCCTTTCTCTTTCTCCGTCTTTCCGGTCCTCTTACTATTTTCTCATCACCCCCTCCCCCCCTTTTAGGTGTTCAATGGTACCTTGTCTTTGGCCACCGTCACAAGAGATATCTCAGGAGTGTACAAATGCCACGTGTCCAACTCAGAGGGGAACCTGACCCATTCTACACAGCTGCAGGTCAAAGGTCAGTGTTAAACCGTCCTCTAAACATCTAAGAGAGGCAGAATCTCTGTTTATCTCACATTAAGCATGTGCTGTGGTGTGATGTGCAGGTGAAGAAGACACAGCATTAGTTTATTAGAAAGCAACATCTGCCACATACAGTATGTTTCACTGGGACAAGAAGTCTGTCCAGACAGATTAAATGTCATTATCTCCTCATCCCCTGTCCTGCTCAAAGGTTTTAAGATCATGACATGTATTACTGCAAACTGAGTAAACAGTTTGATAATCTGGCTCACATAGTCTATACTGCCACCTACAGTCCATCCCCTGCTCTGGCCATAATTGAGTCACAAGACTCAGCACCGATCTCTTCATTAATCCCCATCATGACTGACTGCATCATTGACATACATTCATATGATTCAGCTTTGTTTACAGACAGCCAATAGAAAGGCATAGTATTTACGCCAGGGTGACTCACATTTTCTCCCAACTTGCCAAAAAGGTCCTCCAATCATCATCATCTCCCCAGAGGACACCACTCTCAACATGTCCCAGGATGCTGTTCTGCAGTGCCAAGCCGACGCCTATCCCTCCAACCTCACCTATGAATGGTTGAAACAAGAACAAAATGTTTACCATATTGAGTGAGTCAAGGTCTTTACATTATCCATGAGCCCAATCCATAATGTGACATTTTTCAGTCAAATAAAAAACATAGTCAACATGACTTAATGCTTCCCATGCACAATCTGTTACAATATGCACATTTACTGTGCTGTAAAGTGCTGTAAAGTATATTTAAATGAAGTCTATTGAATTCTATGAATGTTCTCGTGCCAAGCATAGTGGATCAATCACAAGTGTTTTTCCAAAGCAGCTGCCAATACAATGAGGTCTAATTAGATTGTTTGTAAGTCAATTATAAGATAGGGTCATGAGCACCCTATAAACCTTAGACAAAGGAGATTGCCATTCAGATTAAGGTGACATAGTCACAATACATTTTTATTCTCAAAAGAAGTATGGATTTTAATGTCCATCCTTTAGTGTAGATGGCCAAATGGTCATTTCTTAGATCACTTCTTAAAGATGTAAAGCACACTGTGTCTTGTGTCTTTTGGCTTTAGGTCCCTAAAGTCCCGAGTGAAGATTTTGGTGGATGGCACACTCCTTATCCCTAATCTCATCCCAGAAGATGCTGGCAATTACACCTGTATTCCAACTAATGGGATATTGACCCCGCCCTCTGCCTCTGCACATCTGAAAGTGAAACGTAAGGGTTTAGTTTGCTATGAGGAGCAGCACCTGTTTAGCTATTTATTGTAACTCACCCTCCTTCTTCTTCCTCTGTCTTAGACCCTGCACGGGTGGGCCGAATGCCCAGGGAAACATACTTACCTGCCGGCATGGAGGGGGTCATTGTCTGCCCCATCCAGGCTGATCCCCCTGTGCTTTATGTCAACTGGACCAAAGATGGGGATGATTTGAACCTTGACAATGTAAGTTATGAGGCATGGAAACACAATGTCTCAATCAATGAAAATTGGCACATAACTAAACAGATACTTTGTGAATCATTATATGTAATCACAAATTCTCTCTTTTGACCTGTCCAGTTCCCAGGTTGGATGGTGAACTCTGAGGGCTCAGTTTTTATAGCTACAGCCAATGATAATGCTGTTGGCATGTACACCTGTACTGCCTATAACAGTTATGGCACCATGGGCCAGTCTGAACCCACCCAGGTCATTCTGCAGGTAAGGCTGGCCATCAGGACTCTACCTTCAGTTAGAGAGAAAACCGTTTCCTATGAATGTGCACAGTGATACATGGGTAGACGTAAATCTCTCTCTCCCCCATCCAGGACCCCCCATCGTTCCAAGTGCCCCCTCGGGCTGAGTATCTGCAGGAAGTGGGTCGAGAGTTGATCATCCCCTGTGTAGCTAATGGAGACCCTGCCCCGAACATAACTTGGAGCAAGGTAGAGGAGGGGACATTCCACTCAGATATAGTTAGAGGAACTGCATAAATTGTCTGTGTATGTACACCCATTACATCTGTCCATTTATTTTTACTTGTTCTTGTCGTCTTACTCGCAGATTGGCCCCACTCCTCGTTCCCCGTACACTGTGTTGGCTAATGGCTCCCTCCTGCTGCAGCCACTCAGGAAAGACCACCACGGGGGCTGGGAGTGCCTGGCTACTAATCGTGTAGCCACTGTTAGTGCAGGCACTGTGGTCATGGTGCTGGGTGAGTGGGCCAACCTCATTTCTGCATGTAGTAGTAGATCTGACTGACACTTTATTTGCATGTATGTACTATCTACAGGACCAGACTTATATAACATTCTTTCAAATGGGTGCCCTTTGGACAGTGTTTATCTTTTCAAGTATCCATTTTCCATATTTTTAACATTCTATCAGAAAGAAGACATGTTTGACTTGCAGAAAATCATATTGGTCCAACACAGGCACCTAAATCATGTGGATTTTGAGCACATTTTTGACACACAAATCATAACGTTTCAACCCTGTTACCGTTACATACAACTGTTTGAAAGTGATTTCAATGCATGTTTATAAAACTCATTACATTTGGGTTGAGCACCTTAAAGTGTTGGTTTCCTTTTTCTTTTATTATTGAAATAATTTCCCCGTTATTTTAGAATATATACAGTAGTTGGTCTCCTCTTCCCCTACACATACAAACTAATATTTGCATCCCATTTAGTGAGGTTATGGCATTATCAAAATATATCACAGTAACAGGGTTGACAGGTCAGAAGCAGTTAATTTAACATAATCAACCTTAATCTATACAATATTTGGATAAAGGCAGGGACACAAGTAATAGATGCTTGGAAAAGAGTGCAAAAACATGTTTAATAACATAATAAAATATAATTGTCTTGGCTCAGTGCAAAATGTGAATTATACTTGTGTGGCCAACATATTTTGTCTGATTCAGTATTAACATCACGTTTGTTCATATCTCTTGACCTGTTTGACTCATATTACTTATATCTACAATATTTATTCACACATTTTAATTTATAAATATCTTTACAGACTATCAACCCTGTTACTGTACATGGCAACCCTCTTACTTTGCACAAGGTAGCAAGGGTTGGAGGTAGCAGGGTTGGTATTTTAAGCTTATATCAGCCATTACTCCCCATGTGATGAAGAACATGGGAACACATGGTATGCATGTGAGCGTTTACATGCATGTATTAAATAACTTTTCAAACTTATAAAATTAACAGTGTTGACATGTTATGATAATTACATCAGTAAAAAAAAAAATTTAACAGACAAAATAGAGTTGGGAAACTTACTTTCCTTCTCCCTGTTGTTTTCCCATCATAACAATTTTATTTGCTGAAAATCATATGAAAAGTCCATTATTTTATACGGGAGTTTCATTAGAGTAACAGGGGTGACAGCAGATTTAGGGATACAAATGTTTGTTTGTTTTTTATGCATTAATTTTGATAAATTATATTATGAGAGAAAGAAGACAACTAAGGCAATACAATATGTATTCAAGTGCTATATTATTTGTAGATTTTATTAGTTTGACTTCTGGTAGAAGTTGAATGAACATACAGAACTTAGGGACATTGCAAAATGGCTTTATTTCAATTTTTTTCTAAATGCACTCTCAGGTAATACAAACTGTGCTTTATTAAAGGAAATATGGAATAATTTAGAACAAGCATTTTGAATGTTGTAGTGGTAAACATTTTACATAAATTATATTGAAATATGTCAGAGGGACTTCAAATGCAGCGATTTGGAGGAATGACTCAGAACTGCTTCATCTTCCCTCAGGTACCAGTCCTCATGCTGTGTCCTCAGTATCTGTCAGCACTGAGATGAACCAGGCCAACGTATCCTGGGTGCCTGGCTTTGATGGTGGATACACCCAGAAGTTCACTGTTTGGTCAGTAACATACCACACATACCACAACAATCCTACTGTTCCCATTTTCTGTTGTGTATCCTGGGGTGTATATATTTTTATATATTTTACTCTTCTTTCCAGGGTCAAGCAGGCATCCAGAGGGAAACATGAATGGGCATCTTTGCCTGTGCCCACATCCAAAAACAACCTGCTGGTCACTGGGCTATTAGCTGGCACCAGCTACCAGTTTAGTGTCCTACCTCAGAACAAACTCGGCTCTGGGTCCTTCAGCGAAATTGTTTCTGTACGAACCCAAGGTCTGTGCATGTTAAAGTATGTTCTATTTGATTTTCCTTTTCCTGTATCCAACACTCTGTGTTTGTTTTGCTGAATATACTGCTATACTGCTATACTAATGAATATACTAAGTGTGAGCTCATCTTGGGTATTCTCATCAGCCGTGCCAACAGAAGCACCTACAGTGGTTACCACTCTCCCAACCCTGGATCCTCCCATACTCCTGTCAGCCAACCGGACTGGTCAAGGCGTTCTCTTGCAGTGGTCGCCCCCTGAGGCCCCGTCCTCTCCATTGACCGGCTATGTGCTGCAGGCCCGCAGGGACCAGGGCCAGTGGGTTATCCTCAGCAGCGATGTCAGTGCCAATCAGAGTGAACTATTAGTGCAAGGACTGCTGAGGGTAAGGATCAATTTCTCTGTCAGATTTAAAGTGGTAATCTGCAAGATGTTTTTATTTAAATTTTTTGCGACATCTGCATTTCCCAGAGTCATTTTGCAATCAGTGTGTGTGACATGTCTTTTCTTTGTCTGTTCAGACATTTTTCCTGAGAAAGACCTACCTGACACCGGGTTTTTTTAGAACAGCAAATGTAAAACTTTCATGAACTAGGTTGAATCACTATTGTGCAAAACAGACATTTATTTATATGAAAATGTTGTGGATTATTATTTTAAAGATAGAATAAATAAAGAATGATGTGTTGATAGATCTAAGTATAGTCTTGACCAAGCAACCCTCACAACGAGCATACGATTTTATTTTTTGTCTCAGAACTGAGTGCATTGAACCCCTGATCTTTCTTCCTCTCAGGACTCCAGTTACTATCTGAGGCTGATGTCTCGCAGCAACAAACTACTTAGTGAGCCCAGTGAGTCTGTCAATGTGTCCACCATGGGTAAGTTGCTTAGTTCAGTAAAATACCATGTACACAACATATTTCAAGGTTTAGGCATAATTATACAACAATATAACAGGATCTTCAACAATTTAGCATTAGTTTTCAGTAGCACTGGGATTTGTTTTATTGACTCAGTGTCTGATCTAATTACAGGGATGGAGATGTACCCCCTACTCCCAAGTTTCCTGGAGTTTGTTCCTGAGCCCCTATTGGCTGGTGTGTTGGGTGGAGTGTGCTTCCTGTTTGTGGCCATCATCCTCTCCTTGGTGACGGCATGTTTTATGAGTCACAGGAGACAACATCGGCGTAGAAAGAGAAGAGAAGGTAAAAAATAAGATCGGAAAACACAAATGATTGTTTTTCAGAATAATGTAATCGTTGTTAAATATAAAGTAATTTGATATCTGATGGCTTGCTAAAGAGTAGGTGTGATGATAAAAGGGAAAAAAATAAAGTTGTATATATATACATTTCTATGTAGGAATACTACAATTGATAAGCTGAAAGCACCATTGATAAGCTTTCAACTGCCATCATATTTTGATTGGGTTTAAGTTAAATGCATTTTGTCAATTTTAGTTGTGCCATTGTTTGACCTTTTAACCCTCCCCTCCCCTTTTCAGATCTCCCTTCCGCCTTCCAGAAGAGTCCATCTCCAGAGTAAGTGCCCATCTTTACCAGCACCTGTCCCTCATGACATTTTCTATCTTCTCACGACAAACCCATTTCCATTCCTATTTGTGCATTTTGATTTTAACAGGTCCTGTACTGTATCTGTTACACTTATTCATAGTCATGTTTTTTTTTAAAGTAACAAATGTTTGGATTCTTTCGTGTTTTTAGAATCTACAATGCTATAACTTTTTCCTCTTTCTCTTTCTATCCTCAGAGCTCACTCGCCTTCTCACAGCCCCGACAGTGTCCTAAAGCTGAAGCTGTGTCCTCCCCTTCCCTTCTTCCCTAACTCCTCCTCCTCACAGTCTGATCGCTCCTCCTTTGATAAAGGCAGCCGTGGGGAATACCTGGACCAGCGGAAGCAACTCCTGTCCAACTCATCTCCACCACCCCATTACACTCTCTTTGAGAGTCACCTCGGGTCTCAGGCCCCCTCACCAACCGCTCTGGAGTCCATCTCTAGAGGCCCAGATGGACGCTTCATTGTCCAACCCTTGTCAGAGGGTTCCAGCCCCTCCAATAAGAAAAACTTTAAGAAGGACATCCTGCAAAGTAATGGTGGAGCAAGTGGCACAGGGAGCAACCGGACATCATTCAGGGACTCTCCAAAGGCAAGCATCTTGAGCTCTGAGAGGGATGAGAGAAAGGATTCTCCACTTACTGTGGATGTCCCAGAGTTGAGCAGGCCTCCCTCCTCCCCTGGGAGAGTTAAGGCCATGGCTAGAAACTTCTCCCGTCACGGCTGCTTTTACTCTGATGATGAGCAGGGCTCAGAGGCTCTACTGGAAAGAGCCAGCTTCTATTCAGACAACAGTGAGAAAAAACCAAGTGATTCCATAAGAAGATATCGCATACCTGGCCACGCTGAAGACCTATTCCCCAGTTCGGGCAGGAGAACCAGGCTGCTGGATAGGGAGAGAGACAGGCCACACCATTCCGGCTACCAGCCTATGGAGCGAGAGAGCCAGCTGACTAATGCCAGCACCCTGGTCTCACAACTTGACAGTGAGCTGGAGAGAGATAGCATTAGCAAGTGTGTCAAACTGGCAAAGGAGAGGGAAGAAATTGAGAGGGAGCTGGAGAGCTATACAGCCAATCAGAGGACTCGAGGCCATGGGAGAGAGGACTGTCAGTCCGATAAGACAGAAATCCCTCACAAGGATGTGGCTAGGTCAGAGGAAGAGCCTGTATGGAAACCACAAGATGTTACCTTCAGACAAAAACACAGGCCCTCAGGTCAGACAAGTCGGGTGTCCGACTATAGGAGGGCCTGCTACTTTGAGAATACTAGCAGTCCTATGGACCGGCTCCCTACCTCTCGTATACAGTGGGACATTAGCCCTGTTACATCTGTCACCAGCCTCATTCCAGTACAGAGCCCACGGGAAACCACCACACCCAGGCCCCAACATCCTCACACACGTGATGTTAGGGAAACTACAGAGGACTCTCTCCTTGTTGACTTGTCACATTCTCCAGTCACTCAGAACACCTCCCTACCCATGCTCTCCCGTAATGTTACCTCAGAAAGCCCCCCTATTATTTGTCTAGGAACGCCTGACAGAGCCAGGTCAAAGAGCCCTGACAGAGAGACAGATATATGTCGCAGGAAGTCCATTACTGAGGAGGGCTGGAGGGAAAAGACACAGAATAGAGGTGTTGCTTTAAGGCCCAGAACTTCATATGTGTATGGTTCTCAGCATTGGGACTCAGCTGTCAGAACTCCTCCAGTAGACAGTGAGAGGCCTGCAAGTCCAGTTCAGCCTTACACGGATGCTGCACCATATAATCAGCCTGAGAGAACAGAAGAAATAGATTACACAGATAGAAGGGATCCTAGTCCCTCAAGTTATTCTACCTTACCCTATGAACACAATGAAGTACGGACAAAGGCCAAAGACAGAGAGGATCAGGACATGGATGACCACCAGAGTTCAGGGTTTAACACTGATTTAGAGCGAGAGGGGGTGAGAACACGCTCCAGGAGGAGTGATAAATGTATTTTCTCTGATAGTCCCAGCCCTATCTCTCCATTAACTCTTGTAGAGGAATGTGAGAGTGACCAGTCTCAATTTTCTGTTCCTAGAATGTCGGAGTCCTTCAAGGTCAAGCCTGCAGGCCCATCTCCCAAAATGTCCCCACTGCAGTCAAGTGCAATCCTTGAATACCTGAGCCTTCCAGGTTTCATTGAAATGAGTGTGGATGAACCTGTGGATGAGGGGGAAGTCACAGACACTACTGGGCAAAGTTCAGAAGTAAAGCCAGAAAAATCTCAGGTGGCTAAGCCAGACGTAGTTCCTAAAAGCTGGGAGGTTCATATTCAGAAAAACCTAGAAATTGACTCAAGCCAAAAGGCAGTTTCCTTTGAGAAAACTAATTCTATGGGTGGTGCAGAGGCAAGCTTAGATGCGAGTGAAGAGCCAGGCTATATACACTCCATGCAAGTGGAACCTAGAGATTCAACACTCAAAGTAAGATTTCCAGACAAGACAAAACCACAATCACTTGGTCCAGAACAAACTAGCAAGCAACTTTATTATCAGAAATCACGAGTTCCAGTTGGGAATAACACTAAAAGCACAGACAGACCTCAGTCAAGACTTGGACCCAGTTCAGCCCACACCTTGTTTAGTGCAGCTAAAGGCATAGCAGATATAGTGTCAAAACACTCACAGAGTTTTGTAGACAGTTTTGAGTCTGTCACAGAGCAATCCCAAAGACAAACTTCTCAGGGCAGAAGGACTAATAATATTGCATCACGAATATGTCAAGCTCCTGTGCCATTTCTGAAGAAATCCTTAAGCATAGGTCCCTGTAGAACCCTCTCAGGTATGGGACAACCTCGTCCTTTCCTGAAGAAATCCATCAGCTTAGGCTCACAGAAATGGGAACACTTCGAGAGCCCAAGGACATACATCTCAGAGAAATGTTACTGGGATGAGTTACCAAACCCAGATGTCAGGGTAAAGTCCTATAGTTTGGGTCGCAATCCGTCTTCCCTTCCCAGGCCAGGCCCCTCCTGGAGGGAGTATGTCCCATTCAGGTGCCCCAGCATTGGGAGCTTGGAGAGGCCTCACCATGCACAAAGACCTTTAGCTAGCCCTTCCTACCTCACTCCTATGTACCCACCCAGACAGACCTCAATCTCCAGTAGGCTGGAACCCTCCGATCCACGACGACAGGCCACTGTTTTCCCTGAGTCCTCCAGGTGGCCTGCCACTTATCAAGACACCCTGAGGTCTGCTCAGCATAAATATGTCCCCATGCCCTCCTCCATCCCTGTACCCCAGTACCAACACAGGCCAGGCTCCAGAGGGGACAGTGTGAGACCCATGGACCCCAGGAGGGGCCCTCCCAGGTCCTACCTGCCAAGGGGTAACAGCTGGCCCTCACCCTACCATACCCCCTTCCCACCAAGGGAGGTAGAGAGTCACAGAGAGATGGAGAGAGTATTGGGGAGGGGAGGGGAGACTGAGATGGGAGGCAGAGAGGGGGGGAGGGCCAGTTATGCCAGCCAAAGCAGTGGCAGGGGTAGCGTCGGTCTCCTCCGACAGTCCCTGTCCATCACTCCCACCCTCCTCAGCTCCCCCGAAACCACAGAAGAGAGTGAGCGATACAGAGCTGAGATGGAGCTACGTGAGAGAAGAGCAAAAAGGTGAAACACCACCACACCTGGCCAATACCAACAAATACACTGGAGTGTCTTCTTGGCAGAGGGATTTATGGATGTTGCCAAAATTGTATTCATTTTGTAGTTATTTGTTTCCATTGTCTTTGCTATTATCTGACCACTTGTTTTGTATGTCTGTCATTAGAAGGAACACATCAGTAGATGAGAGTTATGAGTGGGACTCTGCTGATGCCTGTGTGGACTCGGAGGTCCTGGAGGCCATGAAGTTTGATCAATCACAAATGGGTTTTGGGAAAGTCAGGGGGGAGCTCAGATATGATCGAACTTACTCTACTGGTGGCCTCCAGGACCGACGAAAGAAAGGTGAGAACTGTTTTATTTTTTTACTCATATTGTTTGTATAATATCTTCATGTTGCATGTTCAGAGAGTGTAATGCTTCTTGGTATTGCATGTGTTCATCTTGTGCCCTTGTGCTGTGGTTATTGTGAGCTTAGCCCATGACATGCCCATCCATGCATCTCCTCTCCCTGCTGCCCTTCCCAGGCCCGTCACCCTCAGTCAGCCCACCAGTTTCCAACCCACCTCGTTGCCAGTACAGCCTAAGTGAGGCACGTTTCAACGCTCTCCGCCTGGAGTACCAAGAGTACAGGCGGGCTCAGGAATCCATCTGTTCTCGTGAGCCCTGCCTCACCCCTGGCCCCGATTCAGACTCTGACTCCAACTCAGCACTGCTCTAGCAGCTTACCTTGGTCCGTTATTGTGCCTGCCCTCTCACCTTTTTTTTCACCTCTCACTGCTTGCCTGCCTCTCTCCATTCCCTGCCTGCTACTTTATCATCCATGTGCAGTGACTTTGTACACACCTATTAAAGCTTATGAAATAATGATGCTACTCTGTCCTCTAGTTTGCATGTATAAATTTGTCCGTTTGAGGATTATTCTCTAATGGTGTACTGCTCTCTGTCTTTCTCTTTTACAGGTATTTCTAAGAAACCAAATAGACATTTTTAATGCACAGAAGACAGGTCCTGGACACACTGGTTCACCTCACTGGAGCTTTGTCATATTGAAACCAATTTAAAGAGACAATACCCATATTCTATATGCCATCAATTGCCACAGATTACAACTGCTCAGTTGTCCTGACGTCACTGATGATACTTGTTATTCAATTGAAGCTCTTATCAGATGCTGGATATTCATTTTCTTGTACTTTTTACAATATACTTTGGATAGTGAAGATGAAAAGGAATTATTTATTTTTCAAAAAAGCAAGTACAATTGTGTTTTGGGGCTTTTAGTATACCTTGACAATCACATACAGAGGGCCCCCATTAGAAAAGACAAGCTAACCCTTGACTAAGATCTGTTTACACAAAGTTGCCAACAGCATGCTTTATAAAAGCAGCTGGATGCTATGTGAAGAGCTTTGAAATAGTATTTCAAGTTCAATGTCTGAAAATTGACAATGCCTATCACTTTTTTTTTTATGGAGGTAATGATAAATATGTAGGTCTGTGGTCCAAGATAGCATCTCTTTGTTGAAATGTCTGTATCTATAATAATGTCTATGTTCCCAATCAAACAGTACTTGACACCAACAGCATTTTCACTTTAGAGCCACACTCTCCCATTGTAAATGGCATAAGCGCTCAGATAGTGGGACCTAAAAATTACATAATTAGGTAACTTTGTATGTATTGGTATACACATTTTGACCATAACAACCATTGTAAATTTATTTCCAAAGGAACATCAGTTCATTACTCCAAACAACAATCTACTGTAATTAAAAAGGAAGATTATTTGTTACTTTGATTTACCTGATTTCAGTTTCCTAAACTTATTTCCTGTTTTATACAGAATATCTGTCACCATATCATTCCCCTCTTGAGACTTTTAAAAACTAATCACTTAAAATAACATCCCAGTATTCTCTGTTAAAAATATGTTAAAAATTGTATATGTAACCTAACGTCAATGAACCCTGTCCTTGTATATTTTACATGAGTAAATGTTCACCATTTCATCATATTAGAAAATGCTAATTTTACTCCACCTGAATTGGTCAAACCTCGCCTGTATAATTAAATCACAAATGATAAAACTTGAAAAGCTAGAGAGAATATCCTTTGTGAAACACAGGGGAAAAAATAGATTTTTGCCTTATCTTTATAAATGTCACAAATACACTAGTTGATTGACCATAGGAACGTTGAGCTCACAGTCTATAATAAAACAAAAATGTATCACAGGATAAAAAAAATTGTCATGTGTACCTTTTGTTACATAAGTTCTCCCGGCATGATTGATGATTTCTGTGTATTTATTAGGGGTTATGATATGCAACAATGTTTACAATTCACATTATTGATGTGAAGGCAACACTGTGAATATTTCATTAAGTTGACTTCTAATTCTATGTTTGAATTGCAAGTCTCTCCTTATTAATGTTATGCCCATCAGCCTACTGAATTTATTATTTTTTTTACTGCGAGATGACAAAACTTGTACTTTTGTACTTTCCCTGGCAAACTGTTTTACAGTGACCAAGAGAGATTAGAAGGTTGGTAATTTTTGTAGCTATACTTTGGAAAGAGGTAATTTTTGTAGCTATACTTTGGAAAGAGTTAACATTTGTATTATATTTACTTAAATAATCCAGCTGGAAATCTTCATATAGAGTGAACATGCATTTCTAATGATGGTTTTGGATGTTTTGTACAAACTGGACATTTTTATATCTTGTCACCTGGTTGTTTTTGTCATTTTTATATGTTTGTAATTAATAAATTGATTTATTCTGAATGTACCAAACT
The DNA here is from genome assembly GCA_900302605.1 of Rondeletia loricata. Classification (NCBI taxonomy): domain Eukaryota; kingdom Metazoa; phylum Chordata; class Actinopteri; order Beryciformes; family Rondeletiidae; genus Rondeletia; species Rondeletia loricata. Next base: position 28,874 of record OMLI01050124.1, read on the forward strand.
GAGATAATGTCATCAATTTGAGTCTCTTGATGAAAATCATGTGACAGTGATAAGCCATTTGCTCTTTAACTAAAGCATTTATATTTATATTCATTGTACAATTCATTTCATTCAAATCAAGAAATTGGCTGGAGTCTGCACCTGAGCAGACTCCATGATAGCGAGGATAATCGAGGGGGAGGAAACACTGATGTGAACTCCGAGTGCGGAGTGAGGCAGGAACGTAAAACACTCTCAAATGAGATTCAGCCATTGTGTGTCATTCAATAAAATAAAGAGACAATTTAATGGATGATTGGTCAGTTTGTCCAAAAATTTTACTGGAGTTCCTTACAGTGGTTGTAGGCTAAATAAGCTAGCTAACTGAAATAGCTTCTTGTTAGCTAATAGCCAATGCCATGTTTCAATAGTGTTATCAGAATCACCAGTTCTTTGACAGATTTAACATCTCAATGCTGTGTGTCTGTCTCTGTCATGGAGTTTGAGTCAATAATTTAATAAGTGAATAGTGTCTACTGTCTACAATACATGCAAGGCTTATATCAAGTTTGAACTGGCCTATATGTGACCAAAGAAATATTTGCTTTTACTTTTGGGTATGTTGTTTATGCCTTTCCATTGTCTTCCTCACAATGTGACCTAAAGAGTACTGACATAAGAATGCCACTGGTGACAAGCATCTCAAAATCAAAAATAGTCCTGTATGAAAATATTTTTAAAACAGTGGTAATAGTACTGCTGAACTACGACAAACTAATGATATCAGGCAAATCTAATGCACCTTGATCTATGGGTCACTTATCATTGCACTGCTGACCTCTAGTGACCAGGTCAATGTTAGCTTTGACCGATTTAAGAGGTGGGCTCCCAGTACTGTTGTGAGTGTTCTATAGATGTAATGATTCCCTCCCTGCATGTCATGGTAAATAACTACTTTCTCCAGTTCAGAAAGATGTGAAAACGGGGTCAAAGCAGATGGAAAAGGTGCCCTTTTTGTTGACTTAAGCCCCTGCTCCCTCTAAATGTCTGTGCATGGCCCTGCTCTCCGAAATCTTTATCCAGGATCATTAATACAGTTAATTTGGCTGACATACACGTGACATGTTTGACCATATTAACCAATACCATCAAATATAAACCTGACTTTATGAAAAATATGTGACAATGACAAGCTATTTGCTCTTTAACTAAAGCGTTTATATCAATATTCATTTTAGAATTCATCACAATACAGAGGTATATTTTGGTTGTCAACAGCAACTTTCTCTATTCCTTATCCAGGCACATTTTTTTGGTTGACATACGCATGACATGTTTGACCATATTGCCACCATCAAATATATAATGATAGTGGTAGTCTGTCTCCCACATAAATGTAGGGGTGCTGATCACTTTGTTCTTCTCATCCACATAGGCTTCGTGATACAAACAGTGCAGGCCAATCCAGGAATTAGGAGTTCAGAACAAATAAGCAGACAGTAGTGTTAGTTAAATAACATCTATAGGAAAAAGAGACATTTTAAAGGATATGTATGGCTCCCAGATGTTCCCCCAGCGACTGGTCTCATCCAGTTCATAGCCCATGGTCACCTCGATGCCAGGCAGCATGCGACAGGCTTGAACAGGAGCCATGCTGTCAAGCCTGGAACAGAGGACAGTAGCAGACAGTCAGTGGAGCTTTTTATTACGTCAAGATTAAGAGAGCAAGACTGATCAGGGTGTACGAATATTTGCTGTATCAGACATGAGAAATTTAAAGCCTGAAGAAGTATGGCTTTCCCAGCATACAGTCAGTTGCGAACGTATTGGGACAGTGGTGTGACATTGGTTGTTTGTTTTCACTGTATACCAAAATAATTTGCATTACTGACCAAAATATGAGTATGAGGCAAAAGTACAGACTGTCAGCAATTGATTATGACTGTATATTTGTCTACATGTTAAAACATATTTGAAAAACTGCAATTGTTGTGGCCAGTCACCCTCCCTCAATTTGAAAGAATAAACATTTTAAAATTAAAGTTCATATTTTATTACTTACTCTGTGTATGCAATTACTCCATAAAGTTTGTTACCCATCAACATGACCAGACCCATGACATCTTCCTGAAAGAGGCTCTTCTGTTGATAAAATGCAAATTGTCAGAAGGTTTAGTACATTTATCACTTGTGGCTAATATCAACTGTATTTCTGTCAGAAAGGCTAGTAAATTTAACACTGGTAGCTAATATATACAGTATTTCTGACAGAAAAGTTAGGGCATTTATCACTAGTGGCTACTATCAACTGCATTTCTGTCAGAAAGGCTAGTTCATTTATAACTGGTAGCTAGTAATATCTATAGTATTTCTGTCAGAAAGGTTAGTACATTTATCAATTGTGGCTAATATTAATGGTATTTCTGTCAGAAAGGCTAGTTCATTTATCACTGGTAGCTAATATCTACAGTATTTC
>OMLI01050126.1:0-11995 GCA_900302605.1 Rondeletia loricata
CACCCCAGAAATGGCAAATAATGACATTGTGTCAGTCTACGTGTTGAGGAAGAGAAAGGACGTGAGGTAGCTGTGGGTGGAGACTTGCGCTCTCATTGGTGAGCAGCGAACCTCCGCGATTGGTCAGAAGCGAGCTGTGTTTCCCCTTTTCCCCGGCTGTGTGGCTAAAAATAGAACTCGTAGTCATATTTATCCTAATTGAGTGTGTCTTGTATTTTCAACAAGCATCATTTCCCCCCCCTTTCTCTCTCTCCTTCTCTCTCGCCTTTAGGTACAGATTGAGTTAGCCATGCTGCTAACATGACATGTTGCTCCAGCAAGGGGGAAGGAACACAGGAGCATTCCTTCCTGGAACGCTATGTAACCGCGGCTCCATCCACTTGGCCCAACGTGGGCTTATCAACAAGCCTGACACACTGCCGTTAATGGCACGGGTCGAAAAACATGCTGTGTGGGAGGAGGAGCTGAAAGCTTTGCAGGATGTTGCAGGAGAGACTGAAAGAACTGTCCCTTTTTCAAGTTGATTCATTTGAAAAGTAACAAACTGATTCCAAACAAAACAATTCCATTTCTGTTCTTCAAAATCAAAACAAGCCCCGAGTCGGACGCCCTGGGCTTTAACTTGCTGACTAAGCCCGTATGCCCTTCTGGCCTTGTTCCGTTTGGTTACACACTGTCCTCCCACAGAATGCTGCGAAGATGCAGTTTTGCTGTATAAGGGCACAACAAGAAGGCGCTAAGATAACATGAGTCAAACAGATGGGATGTGAGTGATGGGTGAGCTGTCAAGCGCCGACACCTAATCCCCTGTGTGGTGCCTTCTCTACACCTGTCTTCTTTTACAGTGGATTGGTGTGGGGATGTAGGGTGCTCAGGACGCGGGGCAGAACAACGGTTTTCCTGACATCTCCGGGATTCTGACTTGCAAAGTCTTGTTCTTTTCTACTACGCGATGTCTGCTCTGGAGAAAAGGTGGCATAAGTTCAGCGGCCACTGTGTGTTTTTGATTAGGCTTGCCTTCAATATCCACTATAAAGACAACAGCTTCATTTTATTTAGCCTAAATTATATTGCATTCAATATAGGCAACCTCTTAGGCCTCAAGCCATTTCCAGATTATAGCACTTGATATTGAAATCAAATGAAATAAAAACACAGATTAGATCATTATAGGCTATTAAAGGCTATCATACTATTAGAAATATGGCACATCTTTTAGGCCTATTTGATATATGCTATGTTTCTCTTCAGGCCTATGGAATTAAAAATTTCTCGAAATGAAAGGCAAAAATATGAGTATCTTGTCTCACGTAGCTTTTGTCTTGGCTGAAGGATGTAGGAGCGTGACATTCGTACGCCAACTCTGAATCGGAGCTTTCACTTTCACTATCTTAAAAAAAATAAAATAAAATAAAACATAAAATAGAATAGGACCTCCACATAACAGCTGGGTACCTACCACGGTGGCTGGTAGAGGAGGTGAACTTCCAAGCCACAGCCACAATTAATCAGCATTTGACTGGTGGTGGTGGCTGGTGCGAACATCCCACCCTGAAACAGGCTCATGTCTTACTGTGTATCACTGTGTTAATTACAGGGTAGAAATGCTCACTGTGCACACACAGGGAGTTCAGATCAGGCTTGCGTGCTGCTCAAGGCTTCCCCGAGTCATGTGAGTTTGACCTATCCTCTACTCATCCCATCAGCCTGTCAATTACTTCCTCGTCCTGACGCCGTGGTCAGTTAAGCCGAAGCTAGGCTAGGACCGCCACCGGACGGCCGGAGGGAGGGGGGGAACGTGCTGCAGCACGTGTGCGTGCTCTAGCTGGGCTCGCCAGACCAAAGATCAAGTCCCCTAAGCTGCTTTCCTGAGCCAAGAAAAGCCTACAAGTCGTCACGTTGGACAGAACAAATGGTCCCGGCTTTAGGCCCTGTAGCGAGGCCTCAGAATAGGCTTCGCTCACTGGGCAGACAACAGAAAGACCGGTGCAGCAATTTGTCTCTCTTCAAGGAGCATCAGCACATCCAGAGAAAATGTAGCCCAGGCTTATTCATGTGTGATTGCTCATGCCACCCCAAGGCTAGAGCAAAAGTGTATAGCCCACTGGTTGGAAAGAATGGGAATACATGAAGGGCTTAATTCCAAAAGGAGATATACATCATTTGAAAAATGTGACACCTACTCTAACAACATACCAGGCATGACAGGCAAACTCACAACTTAATATTACTAAACATACTGTCCATCTTAAGGTCTGCACTTATAACAGTTACATTTAATAGGATGTCATCATTGGCTCGTTGGAAAAATACAGCAATAACCGTGATGTAACAAAGTTTTATTTACATAGATACATAGATTTTTAGGATGAGATGGAAGTTATCTTGTTTGCAATTAAATAACTTTCATTTTTAAGATGGGTAAGAGGAATAATTAAACTCTTATCTGACCATATAAACTCTTATCTGACCATATACTGTAGCAATTGGTCCAGACAGGCTAACATATTTTACAGCTCACTCATTTCAATCCAAGTGGAAAGGTTGTGTCTATGTCTGTGTGCGTGCGAGTGTGAGAGAGAGAGATAGAGCACCCACACCATTCCAAAGTTGATCGCAAATGAGGCGTGACCATCTTCATTTACCACGTGCCACTGAGCCAAAACAAATACCAGGGGGGCACACCTCAGGGATGCTCTTTATATGCCACCCAAGGGCAACATGCTCCCAACTCTAACGGGCAAGAGAGAGCCCTGTTAATATTCCACAGACCCACGCTGAAAGGTGTTTAAGACATGCTGTTTGCACAACTCCCCTCGTAAAGAATTGAGCGGAAAAACTAATAACGCTTCCAAGACCTGGGCACTGGTGGCAATATAATTTGCAGTCTTTATTATAAGCCTGGCCCTGATAAACAATATTAAAATGAATAGTGGGTAGTGGAGGAGGAGGGCAGATGATGAGCGACAGCTCCCTTGGATTTATTGTGGTGAGTAAAAGCCTGTTGTACTGATCATCCATAAACAGAGTCATCATAAAAAAACATGCTGGTCAAATAACAACAGATTAAACCCAGCGCCATGTAATGCCTTATTGTACAGCACATCCTCTACATCACAAACAGCGCTCAACCAACAACTAACCTAAGCTGCAGTGGAATTTGTCATCAACATGTTTCAAAGAAAAATGACCAATAGGCACAGGGGCTGTGTGATCAAAGGAGTGGAACTGCAACGTTATCTAGTGGCGCCCATGGCTCCTAGCTTAGCAGAGCATCTGTACATACTGTTAAACCCTACTAAGGCAGTGTAATGACAGTAGTGTAGTGACATGTGGAAGTGAAATAGGGCTGTTACGAGGCACATGATCAAAGCGGCAGGGCCACAGCGTTATCTGGTTGAGCCGCACTATGTGAGCATCTGGAATGTGTGTTTTATTTTATTTATTTATTTTTATCTGCGTCCTGTGGTCTCCGCTGTCACAACTCTGCTCTTCGCAGGGGTTATCAAGGCCTGCGGTAGCCGTGGAAGGCAAAGCGTCTTGGCCGCAGGAGATGTGAGGGGTTGATAAGTGTTGAAAAAAGACCCCAGTCAGGATGGACCATAAAGGAGCCGCCTCCAATTTACAGCACTTGGAAGTCTGCTGAGATGGAACGAAGGCTGCTCCCGTTGTAAAATCCTGACACACTTGGGTGAACAACTATGCCTGATACATATAGCTTACAGTGGGGCATGTGCTTAAAGGGAATTGGATTAACTGCGGGCCAACAAAAAAAAGGGGGGGGGGGATTATAAGCGATTTTTACTTTAAGTGTGCTTCTTAAAAAGATGGATTACATTTTGATTTTTTTTTTCTCGTTCTTTGCTAATGGAAATTTTATTAGGCTTGTACTGTTCAACTACCAAGCAACACCACCATGGTCATTGTGTTGAGGTGAAAAAGGGCGGTGGGGAACAAAACAAGATCTCTGTGTATCATGACTTGGTACAGTGGTGTGGTACAGGGCGACATGTTCCAGGCCAGATCTGAGCCTGCACTGCTTGCTTTATCTCTCCCACATCCCACACACATGCACCAAGATGGCAAGGTGGAGCCAGAAAGGGGGAAGTGTCTTAGACTGACGATGGAGCAGTGGAATGTAGTGACAAGACCCAAAACACACTAATGCTAATCTAATGCTGTCAAAAGCACAAATTAGTGAGTAAATCACCTTGGTTATAAATTAAAAAATTTGGCTATAATATATAAATTGAATTATATTTGAGTTTTATGTTTCATTGTTTCAATTAAATAATCAAAACTGGCTCAAAACTGGGCAGTAGTCCATCATTCTCTGCTGTGCTGCCATCTTGAACCAAGCCAGCTGAGCCAGGATCGTAATGTGTTAATACATTACCGTACTTCTGACCTGCCCTCTACAGGCTTGAGTTACGTACTAGTCTGTTACTTTTGATTGACAGAACTGCCTATAGGCTCCTGACTTGCACACCCAAAATGTCACAGATGTGGCAAGAACAGGCCAGTATGGCTGCAAGAACATGGAAGTAGTGACGAAAAGTGGCTTCAGACTGCGTTGTAGGAACAAACACCAGAGAGACTGCATCTATTTTTTGGGGTATTTGCAACCCTGTATGGTGCCACAATCTGCCGGGACCAGTTAGCCGCCCGGCTGGCCTTGTGCGGCAAGATGGCATTGCATATGAGAACCAAGATGACACATCAACTCTTGTCTATATTTAACTCACTGGACGCCTCTCTTTCCAATGTTCCCATCCTTTTAGGAGAGGCTGCCAGAGAGAATGGCGAGAAAAACAGGCCGAGGTGATATGTAATTACAGTGAATGGATCCGGCCTCCCACATCCTTTCATTGTACCCACACCCTCAGAGATAATGATGGAAGGAAAGCTTTTTTTCTATTTACCATAAATCCTGCGAGTCTAGCCGCTCTTATTTATGGTCTCAAAGCAAACTCTTTATAGCTTGACTATTAAAGCTTGCAAAGTCACAAAGCATAAACACCAGCTAGCACCCTATGTGGGTGGTGGACTCACAATCTGATAAGAGCTTCTAAGAAACAACGGTCTTTGCTCTCTTCAGAAGAGACTGAGGTCTCCCTCAATACCCAAAATGTCTTTGCATGTAGATGCAATCTTGACAGAGAATGCAAAGATATAACTCACTCAGGCTAGAAAACCACAAAAAGGATTCCATCTAGGACTTGTTTAGATGTAGGACTGACTTTGCTACCACAGCTGAGCACCAATCAAAAAACATCTCTGCATCACAACAAGCACTGCAATTTTGTCTTTAGTTTCAGCCCGACCTGCATGCACCCTAGCCTGTCCGTGTAACTCAAAGCCCTTAGCAACCACACTGTTGCGTAACTCAACATAGAGCTAAGAGTGTGCGTGAGAGAGAGGGGAAACAGAGAGAGGGGAAGATAAGGAGAGAGAGAGGTAGGGGGGGCAGAGAAAGAGGAGAGAGAGAGAGACAGTGGGAGAGAGGGAGGATAGAAGAGGAGGAGGGAATGTCCTTAGCTTAACACAACTAGGTCACCCTTTACTTTAGGCTTTAAGGGCCTGTTGAAGAGAAAATGCTTGCTTGAAGGGACGGGCTAAAACCTGACAGGTCAAAATGAAAGTAAGATCTGAGGGACTTGTTTAGATGTCAGGGCGGGGTGTGTGTTCCTGCATGCTGCGTTCTACGATTTAGAAGTGAAATGGTTTGAAAACTCAAGACCGACTCACCTGTTCTTCTCCAGCTCATTATGTGTGGACCTGCAAAGAGAGAAAACGGAAGTTGTCATACAAGGAGGAAATACACACAAATTAAAACTGTTTTGCATGCCCAATAAGCAAAGCACAGGACTATCTGTTCCTGAAAAAGCAATGCGTTCTGTTAGGGGCAATAGGGTGTACCGTTAGGAATATGAGCTAGAAAAACAGGGCCTGAGAGAGGCACAGTGAAATGGCTTTGTCTCATTTTAATGAATTTATTATTAATCCCAAATGAGACCGGAGCTCTCACGCATACACCAACAAACCCCAACGTGACAGCCAGGCCTGCACTGTTGCATTACACAGCCTCTTCCTCAACTACTGCACGGCAGCACTGTGTGTGTGTGTGTGTGTGTGTACGCGCTGCTAGGCGATGCGAGCACACACACATCTACACATACCCTCTACATGCAGCAGCCAGGGTTCAGTGCTCTGTTAATAATGTAAAGTGAATCAGCTGGTCCCTAAGAGTGCCTTTGTGCAGCAACATGCTGAAGGGAGACGGGCCCTCCTCCTGATGCTTAAATGGCCGGGTTCCTATCCAGCCAAACTGCACTGCACCCGCCTCGGGGGGCATGGGTTTAGGGTTTAGGGGGGAGGATGGAACCAACCTCTCCTGGATCATGAAGACAGCACATCTCTATATTGTGGACTATTAATACTGCAACATGTTTTATTTTCTGCTCTCTTTTTCCCCCCCCGTCATACTGCGCGGACCTGATAATCTGTTGTCTTGTTAATACGGAAGCAGGAAATATGGAGAAAGGGGGGATAAGAGAGGAGGAGGAGGGAGGGGGATAAGACGGAGGGATTGAAACAACAACGACGGCAACGCCTCCTTGTTTTCTGAGCGCTGATCGTCCGAGGCTGCGGGGGATTCTGTGGGAGTTGGCTCTGCTTCAGAGAATTAAAACAAAATCAATGTTTAATTATTTACTTCAATAAAAACACCATATGTCTCCATTAGAATACATTACTGTCCATGTAGTTGTGTATGCAAGACTGGACGTCAAGTCAACTGTGGTAGTATATTTGATTTAACATGACAAGGTCTATGGCCAAGTGGACTAGCTGCTATCACAGCAAATCACAAAGCTCACATGTAAGCTGGCCCAGGCCATTTCCTGAAAACCTGCTGGGGCCTAAGTGCTCACATGCGTGCTCTTGACAGGTTTCAACTTGCATATTTTCTACAACCCCGTAGTAGTCACGGGTGGCTGTGCTCTGCGTGAGCCCATCAGCCGCACACACAAAAATGCATCACAAAAAAGATTTATCTAAACCAGCTTTATCTGTAAGGCATCCACCCCCACACTCTCCCCTGTGTAGCTACCATTACTCTGAATCAGTGACAGTCCTCAGCCCAGCCATGGTCCCAGCCCCCACATCAAGCAACACACACACTACATCTTTGTATGGCCTCCCATTCAGAGAGATCAATCTAAGTCAGCTTGATTTCCTGTAGGCTTTTATCATCGTAAACCCTTTCTCTGCCTCCTGTATCGGCTATCAACGTGTCTGGAGCTCAATCACAATGCAATGCAGATTATGCCTATTACAGTGGAAGAATAGGTACAAGGCCACACGCCAACAGCACGCTTCCTTCTGCAGGCATGCATATGAGTATGTGTGTGCGTATACACGTACGTACACACACACAGTGGGTCAATGAGATAAAGGCTGCCTTGCTGTAAACGGTAGGCGTGAGAGGACAGTCAGATAAGCCCATCACGTTAAGCCTCGGCATGCCACAAAGAAGGTGGCCTTACCTGGAGCAAGCCCAGACCTATATCTGATCATGACTGTTGCCATGCAGATCTAGGCAGCGTGCTGCACTCATGATGAGAAATGCGCAGTTCCTGTTTGTGGCCCCTTCTTACATTAATATTAAAAGGCTCAGAGAGAGGGGGGGGGCTTTCGTTTGATGTATGGCTGTCAATGGACAGATTAATGTAAGCGGCAGTGCAGCAAGAGAGAACACAAATCCAGTGGGTCTTCTTAACTTAGGAGATTCTCTGCTGCTGCTCCTAAATGCAAGTTTCTCTCTTCAATGAAAGCATTGTACTAGACAAGAGCCTCAACTTTTGTGGCAGCGAATGATGTGATTATCACGTTATGTTACATCAAGCTGCACAATAGATTAGATTATTAAAGCCATGTTCCACAACACAGACCAACAGTAATGAAATACTGCATGCAAAAAAAGGACAGCCATGTTTTTCTTTATAGGATATAGTCATATATAATGAAATAACAAATTGCTAATAACTCTATATAATCTAAACATATATACGAGTGCTTCATAAACCCATTATCTGTCCTGCAAAAGGCTCCACGTATTCACCTTGGTTGCCTGCAAACAACACCAGCCATAAATAGCAGCTTTCCCCCTTCAGGGCTAGAGACGAAACTATCCTTTACTCCCACAGCGTAGACTACATGTGACGTGGAAAACATGGGCGTTTATACCACCAAAAAAAGAACTAAGATTAAAAACATCGACATATATATACCGAGTTGTTTAATCAGGTGTGTGGAGAAGATATCACATTGTAAAAGACATTTTTCACTTCGTCTGAAAGATGTAACTTTCACCACGGTCCCTAACTTCCGCCACTGCAGTCGGTTTGACAATCAGCTGATGAAAAGCTAGCAGAGCTCGGTCGGTGCTTCCCCCTCCCCCAAGCCAATGAGCAGCGGTGTGAACTGTGAACGGTCACTATGTGCCCTACTACATTAAACATGTTTCTCCGAGTCTTTTTATTTTTAAATGCTTGTCCGAGTTAGAAACCTCGCGTGTTTTCGGCAACGTGCGGCTTCAGAACAAAAGCATGCCGCCAGCAATTATAGTCAAGCTTTTATACAAACCTAACTTGTTTACCAAACGTTGCAATATAAATCACATGCCGCCTGTAACACTGTTACCACCCCCAGTATCACGCCAGCACACATAAAAGAAAGGTTCAATCATCTGTGACTTTGATCAGTAACAACAAACAATGCAAATATGCAGTGTTTACCATCATTGTAAAAGCACACAACACTCACACCGTGAAAGGGACCATGCAGTTTCTTACCTATTGTGGTTATTGTTGAACTTCTTATTTCGGAACTTTCTTTGCCTCTGGTAGTTTGTGTTCTGATTGGACGGAAATGTCGAAGCGTATCCGTGTTCACACTCTGTGGAGAGAAACCGCAGTTAGTTCGCGGAGAGTTTGACACTTTTCTCTCAACCCTATGCCACGTAAACATGCAGACACTCGTTTATAATCTCTTCTATGTCGCGATATGGCGATATTTCTTATTCGAATCTCTTCTATGTCGCGATATTTACTTACTAAAGCAGCATTTACCATTTTGTGCAAACTGTCAACAAAGCAGATGTTAGCGCTGTTGAATGAAAATTTTTTAATTCCCAGCTTGACAGACCCACACACACATTTTCAACACGACATTACCTCTTTCTCTCCTCTCTAGATATTCCGCAGCTTCCAATAACCGTTGGATATTGATCAGCTGAACAGCCGCCATTCTGTGCTATATGAGGTTGGCGTTAACGTCAGCTTATCCTGTTTTAACTTTTAGCTGACTGGTCGGTTTTAATGTCAGGACAGACAGTTCCTCGGTTAGTTTAACTCAGAATGTTACTTATAAAAGGTCTTATATTGTCTTGTCCAGTGTGTCTTCGCTGGCTCATCAGCAGCCTTTGTCGAAAGGAGGGGAAAGACAGTTTCAAATCAAAGCCAGAGTTGGTGGTTAGAAAATTTCAAAACCAGTGTAGCAAACTATTAAAGTTCCTAGGAAACACGATAGTAAACTGTACAAAAAATGGGTATAAACGATATAAAATGTCCCCTCGAGAGCACCAGAGCCAGCTAAGTGCCTGCTGCTGCTCGTTTCCTCTCCTGCCCTGTTTGTTTACCTAGCTGCACAGCTGAGGGGCGGGGAGCGCGAGGAGCGGAGAGGCCGGTCTGAACGCGAAGCATTCTGGGAAACCGAGTCTTTCAGTGCGTTTACGCAAGAAAGAGTCAAACCTGCAACACACTGTAACCCACCCTACTGCAATTTGTCAAGTATTAAACATCGTCAGTGGTTAAATGCAGTTGTGGTAGATCAGTTAAAACATGAATACATCAGTGGGACAGTAGAAGTTCAATAGGTCTACAGAAACTAATGGAGTTGATTGCACATAGTGCTTGTTCTTCTTGGGAGGATGTCACGGTCATTGCTGCTATTGATGACGATGGGGAGGAGGAAGATGATGAAGACTTTCAACATTGCCTTTGGATTTTGGATCACATGCCTACAACAGTACACTGTAGGGAGATGTGCCATCATGTGTAGCCTACATCAGTTTAGATAAGACGGCCTATCTGAACTATTAGGCTGCCAATCATTAGTGGGTCGATGGAGGCGGGTACTCGATATGTTACTTATTGAGAACAAATAAAACGCTAGCCATTCACAACTTATCTTGCCATTTATTCCTCTCACGTTCACTCTCGTCAAAGTAATCCCACAAAACCTACAAATCCCGAGATCCACCGGTGCTGTGGGGGTGTACTTGCCGGCCGAAGCCAGGCCCAGCAACACGTGACGACACTGGAAAGCCGGCACTAGATTGGCGGAAGGCTTTTGACAGGCGTCGAGGGCGAGCTTGCATTTGACCAATCGCAAAGGGACTCTGCGCCATGTGGAACCCGTGCGGAAACGCCCACAAATACTAGGAAGCAAACAATCAGCAGAGAAAAGAGCAGAGCCGCGATCTGCTGCTGCAAGATTCCCATGTTACATTATAACTGCTGATTATTACTCAAAGGACTTCACACGGCTGCAATATGCAGCATCCTATGTTCACCTCTTTGCCATATATATATATATATAGCTTTGTACACTGGCGTGCACAGAAGCGGAGACAAATAACAAATAGCCATTTTTATGCGAGCTGCCTAATTTCTGAAAGCAGTTATAAACTAATAAAACAGGTATTCGTTTTAAAATATGTCCAAATCAACATTCAGCAGTCTCCTCGGTAGCTTTTTCTATAAGGATTTTTTTTTTTTTTTTTTAAACCAGTCTGTGTGGGCACAATGACATCATCCTAAACTGAGTTGGAGGGCGCTGCAATGTGCTCAGATTGATCATATCTGAGTGGCTGCCAACACGCACACACACACACAATCATTATGTCATATGTATCTCTGCTGCAGGGAAATATGACCAAAGCGACGCATATTTCCCTAGAAGCTTTTTGCAAGAAAAATAGTCTGGAAAAATCGAATTAAACCACATGATGTTTATGCAGTGGAGCACTTGTGTTAGTCTAGTGCGCAGACACACTGCTGTGCTCATCATAGCAGGCAGCGGTGCTGATAGTTGAATGAACTCAGCCCTTTGTTGTCTGAGTCTGTTGACAATGAAAGTCGTTGTTTTCCTGAAATTCAGACGCACACGAAAAGACCAAACCAAACTCACTTCCGTCCTTCCTCTCGGCGCTCTCAATAAAACTAGCGGCTTCCAGCAAAACTTGCACGTTTTTCAGGAAAGTGTCGATCTGCTCCATGGGGGAGTCTGTGGAGTTGAAGACGTCATTGAAGGGGCAGCCGGACATCTCGAAGTCCTGCTGGTCCGAGAGAGACGCGTCGGAGTCAAAGAACTCCTCCTCGCTCTTCACACTTCTTCTCTGCCTCTCACTTAGGGCCATTTTCCTCTCCGTTCCTGCGGCTTCTGGACACTTTTCCGGGCAGAGTGAGACACCGAGGCAGCTACCGGGACACGCCGCTCCAGTCAGATGGCGTTATTTTTGTGAATGCGGGGTGTTTGATGTGGAGCAGCGAGCCAATGTCTGTAGAGATGGTGGTGCATGGGGGGGAACGAGAGCCCGCCCCCCCCTCTCTGTCTGTGAAGCTCCGCATGGTCCCAGTGTCTGCGGTCCAAACACTTCTCACACTTTTTGTCAGTAGTGTTTTATTTATCAAGTGACACAAGGTCATTCTGAACTAGTGCTGAAACAATTAGTCGATTAATCGATTAGTCAATCGACAGAAAATTAATCGATTCGAATTTTGATAATCGATCAATAGTTTTAGTCATTTATCAAGTAAAAATAACAAACATTTGCTGATTACGGCTTCATAAATGGTGAGATTTGCTTGCTTTTCACTGTTTCATATAATTATAAAATGAATACTGCTGCTGGTCAGACTAAGTAAGCTAT
>OMLI01050133.1:0-25287 GCA_900302605.1 Rondeletia loricata
GCATCAATGAAGTTTAATTTAAGATGCGAATGAATGACAGAGAAATCATGCAGGTTATGATTTATCCTTATGAAATTATACTTTAAAACAGCCCCTCGCAGCAGAGCATGTTGAGCTGCAACTAAATTTCTGATCACTTACAAGCTCCGGTTTTTTAAAGGAAAATGAATATGTCAGGTGTGCACTGCAGAGATAATGATTTAGACCAACTAATTGTGATTCCTGAACACAACTGTCATTGTTAATCAAATGTGTCTAGTTTTCCACGCTGTAATTTAATTCATCAAGGCAATGCTTTAAGATAAACGTGCATTCCCTATAGTTTTATTTGTACCACATGCATGACTAGGTTTTAAGTTTTAGCGAGAGATAATAGTTACACAAGATGAAATATTAATTTCTTTAATCTAGGGAAAATCCCAAGACTTGCAATAAGACCTAAACATTGCACATTCCAACATTTGACAGCCATTGTAAGGGCCCAAACACTTCTCATATATGCCATTGAGGGAATGTGGATATAGTAAGGTTCAGTGTCACCCAAAAAGCCAATAGCTGTAATGTAAGTCCAACATTGAACCAGGTGGAATCCACATAGGGACTGTGGTTTTGTGATGCTACAACAAAATAAGCCAATTCCAGGTTTGGTAGACAGTTAAACTGAATACATTCATATAAAAACCATTATTTTTAAGACTGCAATCAACCACTTTGAATTTTCTTTAATTTATTACTATTATTATTATTTCTATGTTTTATTTGGCATTTTTAGTTGTCGATGTGTCTAATATCTTGTTCTGTGACTACCAAAGATAAACTACAAAGTCAAACAATGTTCTCTGTTCCATGCAATAGCAGATAAGGCCAAATGTCTCTCCTCCATTCTCTCCCATTGGATGTGAAAGGATCTTTACGTGGAGCAGGAATAGTCTCAGCTGTGTCGAGCCAACAGCAGGTTGAATAGAGGGAAATGCTCCTCAAACTGGTGTTTCGTTCACTTTATAAAACCAAAGGGGCGTCTTGAACAGGACAGCTGCAGTAACTTTTGCAGTGACCAAAACTGAATGGGAGGCGCAGAGAGTCCGACTACATTATGACCAAATTAGGGAAACTTTGTCTTTGGGCCAATGAGTTGAAAAGGGAGCTGTTGGTCAGGAGCAGATTTCTGTGCAACATAAATGGTATGTAGATAAAGTTGATGAGGATAATATACCGGTAAACGGCAAAGCTTTGCAGAGAACAATGTGAAATGGATTCTATACTTCAACTGGACCACACAATGATTCAATGTTTTGTTTCTCTTCTTTTATTCCTTATCAATTTGTATCCTTTCAAATGATTGTATGCCACTTTTTAGGGGTTTCTAGTATCTTGACGGGACTCTGCTGTTCTTTGTCAAGATTGGCAAGACTTTATGATTGTGTTTTAGTTTGTCAACGTATTACTTTTTATATTAAAAAACACTCCTGTCAACTAATAAGCTGGGTACAAGGTACTTTATGGCAGTCATTATTATTTTTCAAAGTTCACCATGCGTTTACTATTACGAAAAGGGCAATCTGTGGTTTCCAGAAGATGTATTTAATATCCAGGCAGCTGTGGGATGGGTCAGTAACAGCCAGGCTCAGATCGTGAGAACAGGGCCGAGCTCATCCACAAACCCCAGTCTCTGGCTGGTTTGCTTGGTATTCAAAAAGGGGGAAAAGCGCTGGTAGATTAGAACATTCTCAGCATGTGTAGCTTGACATTACTAAAGATAACAGCATGAGAAAACCGTTAGTACGCATACCTCAGTTCAAACCTATAGGGAATGATTCAGTTAAATGAGAAAAAAACAAAAACATTTCACTCAGTTGCACTTAGTTGTATGTCTTGCATGTGTAGTCTGAAACTGTAGAGAGAAAATATAAAACGAAACAAAAAAGACAAAAAAATAAGAAAATGAAATTAGAGCTTGTTTATCTTAAAGGTCTCATCCTTTTTTTTGCCAAGCCAATCCAGACCTCAGGCCTTTGTTCATGGAGATATCACCCAGCTGTATGTGGCACCATTCATTTCGTCACAGTCTGTTTCCTCTGATGTACTGATGGGTTGTTTTGAGGGCGTTCCAATAATAGGTTGTACATACATGTCAGTATAGCCTTCGTCTTTTCCTGTCCTTTCCTTTCTTTGTTTCTTTTCAAAGATCAAAAAATACATTTGTGTTATAATGTTTGCTTTATCGCGACTGCTTTGTATTAACTATGAAATAGCTATGAGAAAAACTGCTGTATGTATTGGAATAGCAAACTGTGCTGCAAATGTATTTTACTTAGTAATCATTGCTTTAAAAAAAAAAAGTCATCCATGCAGACATCTGGGCGAGCTGGGCGGGGGCAGGCTGGGGGGAGATTATCCCCCATTTTGGATTTTAAACTGTAATATAGAAAACAGACTTTTCTCTGTTATCATTGACCGAAGCATTTTGTACAGATCTTTTTCCTCTTTGTGTTAAGCTGTTTTTGATACTTCCTTTTGATGGTCCAACCACTGCCTTCTGTGGCTGTATGTTAAAGAGTACTGCTCTGAGAAAGGGCAGACAGGTATATTTCCTCTACAAGATGGAGATATCTTGCATGACTAATTCCAGGGTCACAGAGATGGGGGGGGTATGGTTAAAGTGGTCAGTAATAATATAAGGGTGTATCAATCGAATGATATTTTATATGAAATTAATAGGAAAAATAAGAAAAATATGCAGTGCCAAGATGTAAAGAATATTGTTAAATGCTGTTTTCTTTTTTCCCCCAGAGAAATTAATTCACTCTCTTCTCATCCATGTCATCATGACACCGTAGGTTACACAGACACCACGTTTTGGTTTACATCAAAATATCTATATTTTTAACTCGACTATTTGGAAATGGGTTTATTTTTAAATGAGCAAAACCAAGCACAGCAGGTTAGACATCTTAAGCTGAGCACAGGTCACAGGTGAGACGCCGTTCGAGACCCGGACCGCGCGTCTCCTTGATGCTGACTGCGAACCTCAGTCAGGCAACATTTGCAACCGTGTGCTCCGCGTTAAGTGGCATCAGATTCCCGACATAACACACTGGCACCCGTGCTAATTTGCCATTGTTTCATCCGTCACCATCCACCCCGCTGTCGTTCGGCTACCGTGTCATTCCGTCCCCCTCTTTCTCTCTTCCACATCACACTGTTTTCTCCAGATGGAGGGGGCAGCCCAGGAGCTGTCACGGTGCTCTCATCCTGCAGCAGCTAGGTCGAGCTTACATTTTTTTGTTTTTTTTGAAGATGTACTCTGTAGTTTGTTTTTCCTGTTTTTTTTTTATAAAGAGAAATATTATGGCTCGTCATCACCTCCATCAGTCTGTAACCTCCTCATCATTCCTCGTCTGTCTGATGCAGACCACTCTGTTGTAGTCAGTGGCGATGACTGACGTGAGCATTCTAAACATGCAATAAAAATGCTGGTTGTTCAGACGGTTTTCCTCTTCCATCGTCTGTTTTCCATAGCAGGGACTTGCAAGCAGAAGCCCCGCTCCTTTAAAGTGTGTGACGCAGAGCTGCAGGCTTCCATTGTGCCACATGTAATTGAACTCTAGTATAGACAGAGCAGAGGCCTGGCTGTGTAGTTGAGATGGGGATGGACGTTTTTAGAGGAAAGATAGAATCCAGAGTCTAAATTTAGCACACCGTCACTGTCAGGTGAAAACCTTGTATCTCCAAAATGTCAACTTTTCAGGAACTAAGGAAAACAGCCTGGTTTTAGCTTGATGACAATGTGTTTTTGACACTGTTCAGTGGTTTTGAAAGGGTTTCATAAGCCCAAGAGGTTTCTCAACCCATAGAGGAACATGTACCTTTAAAGTGAAAATATGAAAATCATCAAAATTGGTTTTCACACGACAATGGCGATATATTCACATAGATTCGTAGATTTTGACTTACATAAGCATACAAGATATACTTTGTGCAACTTTCACAACGTGTCATAACACAAAATACGCAGGCTTGTTTTACTTCAATGCTCACAAACGTTACCAATGTTAAAGCTTTTACAACCTCAAAATACATGTCGTATTTAGCTGTCACATACTGTAAGGTCCATGTATCAAATGCTGAAAGAATAAGCTTCAGAGTGAAAAAACACGCATATACCTTCAATCCGATAAATCACTATGTAAACAAACATGGGGCAGGAATGTTTCGATAGGGGGCGCTAGTCTGCAAAACAGATAGGATCTTTCAAATTTGTCGATACAGTGTTTTTCTTGTTATTTTTGCAGGCTAGTTTGATACAGGCATCTGTTTGTCATCTCTTACAGGACTCTGCAGCCACTACTATCATCTCAGCTTCAACATTAAATTATATCGTAATTAAAAAGAGACAGTTAAACGGTCTTTTCCTAACAGCAATTTAGGTAACTGCATTTGATAAGCTATAAATTGTAACAGCATTAAAATTCCAGAAATATTAGCGATATGGATTTGGTGATGGGAGCTAATGCTGATGACCAAGACTTGCATTTTTTATGATGGAGGCACAGGTCACGTTGGCCACTAAACAGGAGACAGAGATCAAGTCTAAGCACTTTTAATCTTGTGAAACAAGCAATTACAAATAGTTGCATTGATTCGTTAAAAAGCTTTAGGTGACATAAATCGTTTCTTGCTTAGCTTATTGCTCCAATACATAAATGTCAAGTGTATTATTAATTAAGGGCTTTGAAAGACAAGATTTAATGGAAACTATATAAAATCACGACCAATCTTTTTGTAGGCAATATTTCACCCTACATGCGGGATTGTGCATTTCCATGTTGTTTTCAGGAGGCCCATCACAAACTGTATCCAATAATATAAACTTCATAGAGCGAGGAGACCTTATGAGGAACGGTGTCCATGTTTTTAATTCATCCTGTGTACTGCAGGGCGGCAGCATTCATATAAATGAATCAAAGAATAACCTCTCACTTAGAGGCATTAACATATGATATTATTATAGTCCATAAAGGTGGATGAAATATTATGGGAACATTTCTCATCAGTGGGTCTCCACAGATATATTGGTGCAGTGACATGATCAGCCGATACTGGCCCTCCACAGATAAATCAGTATTGCCACATAGACCATTGATAAAGCACCGATATAACTCGATATAACTATATTCAACAAACCAGTGTTAAAATATGATTCAGAATGCTATTTCTTCTTATGAAGGTTATGATTATGCTTCATACTAACTTTATCAGCAGATATATCAGACGTTAATTTTCCTCCCCAGTTATAGATATTGCTATTGGACCCAAAGGTTGTGTATCTGTTAACGATGACATATCAGATGTTTGACCTTAGGGATTCAATGCCCTAACCTGCCTTAAAGAAACCAGACAGACAGGTTACACAGTCGTCTGATTGACCTCTTTTAGATTGCAAAAACAAATGTTTTGCTGCTGTTCACTTTATTCTAATTAAAGCATGGCACAGCCACATCCATTCACACAAGAGCTTCACTCAAATAGTCAGAGCTGGCAAACTCCCAATATTGCAGCAAGGCAATTAGCAGCCCTGCAGTATTTGCTATTCATGGTTTGATGTAAAAATGTGTTTATTAAGATGGGCTGCAGGCGCTGGTGTGCAATAGACCTGCTTGTAATTAGATTCCAATTATTTGTCTGTTTCTGATATTGTAAACTGGCACTTACCACATCAGTTAAATTGACACACTGCACTGCTTGGTTTACTCAGTAATTAAAACGTGTTCTGTTAATTAGATGATGACCACTTTATTCCAGGGCTCTTGTGTTTGGGCTCCTCGGCAGCTCGCTGTTTGGATCATGATTTGCCAGACGCTTCCCTAATCAGCCCTTGTTTTGTTTCAATTACCACCTGCTGTTCAAAAGGCATGCCTCGCTGCCCCCCACCCCCAACACACACACACACACACACACTCTAAACAACGCTAGGCCTTCATACTACCGGCCCCAGCTCCAACACCACACACACGAATACACAGCTGGGCCCGCTTTCTTCTTTATTAGAAGGCACAGCAAGGTTTCAAAGCGAGTCCAAGCAATTAAAAAGGGAACTAAAGGAAGATGAAAGTATAAAGGTATCACATCAGTTAGTTGTCCTCTTGTGAGTAGCCAGTGGTAATTACTCTCAGATGCTCAGATGTCTCTTCCCTTGGTAACAGAGGGTTATGGGTGGGGGAACTGTTGGACCCACTGATGATCACACAAACTGAAGCTGCACTAACAGATTAATGCACTATAATGTGTTGTGATGGGAACTAAATGTGGATGCGCTTTTGGTCAAATCATACACTTTTCAGTTTCACAGTATCAGTTTAATAAGTGGCCGTCTTATGTTAAGTTTAGTCACTTATGAACAGTCAAGACCACATTAATCGAGTCCAAGTCAATTCCAAGACCAGGCCCAGCTGAATTCAAATAAAGACCAGGTCCAAAGGGGGTTGAGACCGAGTCAAGACTGAGATGACCAGAATAAAAATAATGCTTAAGGAGTTTCTTAAGGATCAACAGATGTAGATCCAACTATTCAATGGATAGGAACTGACTAATCAATGCATAGAAGTTTGAGGCCCATTACATACACAGGTGGAGAAATGAAACCAAACATCAGTAAAATGACCAATTTTTATATGTTTAGGACGGCAGTCAAAGGTCAAGTCAACATCCAATAGTGGCCGAGACCAAGACAAGTCTGAGTCAAAATAGGCACGAGACCGAAACAAGTCCAAGAAAAGTGGTGTTGAGACTGGACTACAACCCTGTTTATGAACCTGCAGAATGACGTAAAGAAACAGACATAATGAACTACAGCAGACATAACCAACCCAGCAATGGAGCAGATGTGTTGTGACTCTTGTTGATCACGCTGTACCTTAAACATAACAGATCCCCGTTACTGCAGTGTGAGAGAGGCAGGTGGCTGATGAACCGCACTGCATGTCCTCTGAAACGCACTCGAGTCGTGTCCCGGTATCCGACCTTAGGAAATGTTTTTGAATAATTGAAGAGATGCAAAAACAACATGAATAATTACATTTCACTCTCCCACTTTGTGTCAGAGTGAATTAACGGATGAGACCAAGTGGCTGCTGGGACGTCACAAATCATGATGGATTTGTGATCCGGGGAGGAAGATCTTGATGAAGAGACGCTTGTGAACATGCATAGTGTGTCATCAGCACAGTGAGGGTTGAGAGATCATTGTAATCACTGTTTGTTTTAGATAGACTCAAGTAGAACATATCTGACCCTAACAGTCTTGCAGGCCATGCAAATGTTACAACTAATGTTAGAAGAAAGAAAAATGGACTTTTTCCCCACAAGTACAATATAATCTGCTCAAAACAGACTGATGCACTACCTTTAGAACCAATTCCATGCAACCAAAGCAACATAGGACCAAACCCTTTAGGCAAATAACTATATAAGTTCATTTAAATATAATGTGAACAGCCAATGCACCTAGAATTGTATATTCATGTTATACATCATCTGAAAGTGCACAACCCCTAGTTGCTTTGACACAACACACAAACGTTCATTTTTTATTTGAAAACATCCGTCATGCAGAAACTTAAATTGTAGTTTTGGTGTGCATTATTGTCTGTACTGTAGATATCCTTCATTGCCAACAGCATAAGGAACACAAACCATTTCTATTCAACGGTATCCTGGTCTGATGCATGTACAGGCCTTCGTTCTCTTCCTCACCAGTCCTCTCTTTCCCCTGGGAATATAAAAAGCTATAATTTAAACATGTCATGGTAGTGTTTACCTGCAGTGAACCTTGATTGAGGGAGCCTGTGACTTTACACTGATGCCTTCCTAATCTGTATGACTGGCATGCTAATTTCTCTGACGCTGCCATTCAAAACACAAACATGAACTGTTGGTTTTAGAACTGGGAGACCTGGTAGAGTGAATTTCAAGTACTTATTCAAATATTTCATTAAAATGTAAATTTCTACAACGCCGTACGTCTAGCTGTGCACAAGGCATGACTTAAGAAGTTATGAAGTTATAACAGCATTTCTCTCTCTGATGCTAATTAACTAGGGGACTATAATGTCGTTACCTTGTTTTATCTCTGCATAACAGCGCGCCAACAATGCAACAGGAGTTTCAGGGAGCTGTATTGACTATTAAGATAGGTAGACTGAAAAAAATTAAAACAGAAAGCCAAACATGAAGCCTCCTGAAGAGTGGTGGCTAATCAATTCTCTTATCTTCACAAAGTGCAAATTAAGTGATTCAAATTGAGGTTATGCAAAAGATACTGAAAGTGAATTGTAAATGAGTAACCCCCCCCCATGTGGACGTACAGGTGTTATCTAAGACATTTGCCAGGATTGGAACCTATCTGTAAAAAGCTCACATTGCTCTCTGTCTGTCAGCCCGGCGTCAGTGCTGTTATGAAAGTGCTGTATTTCAGTATGGATCCCCACAGGCAGAGCGGCATCGTCATTATATTATATCAAAAAAGACATTACACATTTAACATCCTTGTTACTTTAAACAAGCACAATCTTTGAGGCTTTTTGACAAGATGTTTTGGAGACCGGCCTTCTGCTTTAAATATGTTGCAATTAAAACATCCATGATAAAGCCAGTGATACATAGAACATCAGCAGCCAGTCTCTTGCCTTCTCAGTGCATGTCACCGATCGCTCATCCCAGTGTGTCTCCTTCTCAGAACATGAATCAGTGAATAAATATAGAGGGCTGTTGACAGTAAGTAGGTCAATTTGGTGCAGAAAAGTAAAAAACCACTCGTTTGGTGTTTCTCTACCTTGATAAGATGCTAAAACTTTAGTGAAAGCCACCTCCGGGTTCGTATCGCTCGATGTTCTTCACTCTCCCCCTTTATTTCTTTATTTATTCTCTCATTTTTAACTTGCAGGGGGAAGACAAAATGGTTGCAGGTGGTGATGAAAATAAGAGCCATCCATCATTATTTATTAGGCATGAAAAAGATACACAATAATGTAATTTAATCTCTCCGCAGACAATTATTTCCACATATTGATAACGCAATGTGAAAAGTGCCATGAATCCTAATATGATGTTTGCTTTTATTGGTGTATGATACAACCAGAACAAATAATGTAATTGTATCAGGGAGAAAATGTGATTATTTGCACATGCTAACATTATAATACCAATCTGCCGGAGACAATGGTATCATATTATTTTGCTGTGCTTAACTAGTTACAATTTGCATTAAGTTATTATGTCTGGGTGGCAATAAAGACAGCTCTCTGCCTCTGGTCTGGGCTTCTCTTCGGTTCTCATTACAGCTCTCATCCCTGTGCTAAATGCCATAATTTTGGAATATTTCAAGTCCAACAGCCTGCATGACTTCAGATTTTCAGAGGAAAACTTTTAGATAGGGTGGAAATGTACCTGCAATTTAATGGTATGTTTTTGTTTCTGACTGTTTCTGACTGTTCATCCAGGACAGTCTGAGGTTAAAGAGACAGGACACAACAGACACAATTACTATGCAAATGATAGTGCCAGAAACAAAATAACACCTTTTCCATTAAAAAGTAAAATGCTTTAAATATTTGCATATAGGTGCACTGATTTGGTTATTCACAATTTCATGATGATTAACATTAATGAAGGACCGGCTTGATGCACCAACTGTCAGTCCACATCAGGCCACCTCTGTAACCGCCTCTGTGTTTTGCATTGCATGGCATTCACGCCATAGTGAACTAATGACCAAGTGAGCCCATGTAAAATTAGATCATGCATCTACAGAAGTGTCTTTCTGACATTATGAAAATGTTTTATTGATGACTCATTATTAGCAGTCCGGCAGTGAGGTGAGTTTGATCCACCCAGAAGATGCAAAGTGTAATAATAACAATGCCTGGTTAATTATTAATATCCAAAACCTAATCCATCTCAGCAAAGAATATATACATATTTTAGTGTCTCATTTGAATTTTCGCAACAAACACACCTAAAAACCATTAGACAGCCACAGTAATGACGGGTTTAAATGGGATGATTTTTAAGAATTCATGTGTTATTGCCGCTGCATGGCTCTTGTTGAAAGAGGTCTTCCTGTTTATTCTGTTTCATTTGTATTTCTTCTACAGTACCAAAAACACGTAGTGTCCCACTGCATGTCCCTGTAGAGAGGCGAGCAGAGCGCACACTGCGTCAAGGCGTCACTCTGCACCGGAGGCTAGAGGAGTGTTTGCAAGTCATTAATGGTTTGTAAATGATATTTGGTCCCATGTGACATATTATCTGAAATGGTTTTCTAATAACAACACCCACTGATAATAAAATAAGAGAGCCCTCATGTTGTGATTATGCTTTTCATAAATTTGGTTTCGAAAACAAATTGCACAGACACGTGAATTCAATATGAATAAGCGCTGGATATGTTGATATGAATTGTACTCTCGGATGTTAAGCGTTAAACATTCCCCGCGGTTTCTCATGAATGGCTCCCGGTCCTGATACTCCAAATGATACCTTTGCATTAAGAGATGCTCTGGTTGAGTTTGGCTCCTAGCTCCTCTCTGGTGCCAGCAGCGAGTGCATCTCACGCTGAGCTGGCACAATTTCCTGTGTAAAACTTCTGTTGCTTGCAACCTAACTCGGCTTTGTTGTGCGCCGAAAGAACAAGCGACGCTCCTCTCAGCTTATTACACTGTATCCTAAATGCGAAAAGCTGTTCATTTGAACTGTCACCTCCTTCCTTAATGACTCCTGACAAATACCCCATCTTCCTGTGGTGCGTTTCCTGTTCGCCACAGCACAAAGGGGAGACGACTTGGCACGGGACACAGTGTGTCTGGTGAATGGGGGTGAACACAATTTGCCTTGTATGTTATGAAATGAACCAGCGGCTCGGAGATCAATAGGCCCCCATGGTGCATGCAAACAACGCAACAGAGTCCTTATCAGGGCCCTGCTGCCAATCTGTGGCAAATGAAGCCTGCACCTTCCCTGGATACACCATTGGTCTTTGAAATTAAAGTTGACGCCTGTAATCCAGGGAAATGGTCCCTCTACTCTCGCTTAACACCGGTTTAGTTTCACCCCAGCTGATGATAAAGCATGACAGAAATACAGAGCACTATCTTCTTGCTGGGGTTGATAGGTTCTGCCAGCTTATCAGGAAACAGGCAGCTAACCTTCTTGTGCCTGGCCCGTGTAACACAGAACTGAGGAGTCAATTTACAAAAGATATCCATGCCGGGTGGCTTGTAAATAAAACCGTACTTTCTCTAGAGAAGACTGGAAAAAAGTACAGAAAAGAAAAAGAAGAAGAAAAAGAACCGATTTTATAACTGTAACCCCCCCCCCAAAAGTGAGTAAATGTATAACACAGGAGGCTAAGCGCTAGTGATAGAGTGTATTCATGTAAATCCGCCCAAGCACAGCTGCAGGAAATTGACAGGGATCTACTGGAGCGGTTTGCCTGTAAAGGGTGGGATTTACATGCCTAACTAGGGCTTAACCACCCTCCCCCGGGTTTACCTGTTACTCCATGCCCTCTGAGCGCGTCTGGATGGGCTAGGTTGCACTGCTGATTCTTAATGCCCTTTCATCCCCGCTCATATCTGTCAGTCTCGGAAATGAACTCGTAAAACTCCACCGGGGCTACTCAGTATCGCAAAATTGGTTTGGCGTAATGGCATGTCGGGATTTTTGTTTGTTTTTTCCGTTCTGGAAGTGAGACGGCGCCTCAGAACTTTTCCACACAAGCCATTGGATCAGCTGTGCTAGTTTAAGCCCAGGCCCGCCGTTGGAAAAAGTCTCGTCCCCTCAATTAGGTTTACGATAGGATGTGGCTACAACGAGGCGAACAGTCTGCGAGGTGTGAACACCAGGACTGCCGTGACTTCATGGGGAATTGAGATTATATTAATGCATGTGTTTCTCTTGAGGAGAAAAAAGTGCAAGTCTTTTCCTTTTTGGACAGGATGTGGCTTTGGGCAGTAGGGACGGTGGGTGTCGCTTCTGGGCTTTCCCAAGCCCTCGCTGAATCTCAGCCCCTGTAGGCAGAATCTGCAGACTGCTCATGGCATTTTATACTAAGCACAAAAAACTGTCACCAAACTCACATCTGTACACTAGAAAAAGCAGCAAACAACATACCGATGTAGTCTCAACAAAAAACATGTAAATGTTTCCTCATTTGTTTTCTCTGAAGTTAAGATCCCTGAGATTATATCAAACACGTCATCCTATCACACAGGAACCGAGCGCAAATGCAAAGTTTGTGTTTTGTTTTTGTATTTTTTCCCTCCCAAACAATGATTTTCAGAACCGGAGCCGCCGCCAATAAAATTAATGGGAGACTTGCTGAGTCCATACAGGAAGTGGGCTTTTTAAATAAACACATTGTTTCCAAACTAATCCACACCCCTATTGTTTACAGTTGGGGAACTGGGCTGGGTGCAGACCGGGCCTGTCACTGGCCCACCCCGATTAATCCTCCCTGTCAAGGCCACTCCATTTCTAAACAGAGCAAGAAAAAGATAAAGCCGTCAACCATTACTTTACATTGATGTCATTTCAGATAGGCATTAGAAGTTTTTTTTCTATTTGTCCTCCAAATTACATTATGTACAGTGCTCCTTATGATATAAGCCTAATTAGACTAATAAATGACTTTTAAATTATTTCAAAAATCTTAAAGCAAAATATGTCCCATGATCATAGCACCCGGTTTTAAATACTCAACCATGGGAGTTATTAAACATTACACAGAGCACAGCACATCTTCTATCAGCATGCAGGGGTCCTTATGAGATGAATACATTTTGCATGATCTATTGTATGTACCATCAGATTATTGGGCCTGAATCTGAAACATCTATGGATATTCAGAGCCACAACTACTCTGTCAACCACTCTCCCCTCTCACTCATCACCTCCTGCATCGATTTTTGTTAAAAATACCACCGCTCACTTATAGTGCCATTTACATAATGTCCAATGAGAAATCTTTGTCAGAGAGATTGTAATTCATATCTCCACTCTGCGCGCTCGCCGGCCCCGATACTTCAGTCAGCTGCCTCGCATTTCCATTTCAATCAGTGTCTATAGCCTTTTTCTCCTCTCACCCACTGGAAGTATATATGGGACTCCACTATCTCGATCTAAAATGCATTTGGGGACGCAAAGGGATAGGCGTGAATATTCTGTCTGTTACATATTTCCTATGTACTCCCAAGTATCAAATGTTGCAAGTGCATCCTTTAATAGCTGGCCATTCACGGCCTGCTCCTGTGCATCTCTATGGGTAGAGCTAAAAACGTGCGCGCTCATTTTGGCTCAAAGCGTCCACCTCTCTACTTTTGCCATGACAGCAGCATTTAATACCTACAGCCTTTTTCAACTCGTGGCACTCTGGGTTTATCTTGTGGTGTATTTCTAGAATATTGGTGGGTAGAAAATGAAACTCCCAATACATGAGCCACTTCCTGGAAGCTCTCGTTTTCATACAGCTGCAGCGATTAAACACATCATCATGGAAAAGGTCAAGCAAGTGGAAAATGTGTCTATTGTTACTGTACTGTTGACTGCATCTGTGAAATGAATTAATGTTTGACATGTTTGTTTCCTGGTGTTTTGCATAGATGGTTGAAACATAATAAAGGAACTTGTGATGACAAAAAAAAAAGCGTTATAATGCTGACACCCACACAGGCATCTGTTGCTCAGAGATGTTGATGAGAAATGTTGGGCCCCCTGTGTCAGAGCGAAGCCTCGAGGCGAAGGCAGGTTATATCTTCACTGTCTTGGAAGCCACCATAGGAAAACTCTGCTGCATGTCCTCCACCGCTGGCTGCCTGCTGTCTGTTAGTTACAGGGCCTCAGTCCGTGGTAACCCAATATCCAACTTCATAGGGAAAAGTCTGTCAGTTGATGAGTCATAGTGAGCCTTACAATCATTACTGTTTAATTGCTCTTTTAGTGGAATTCTCTTTGTGCAGGTCTGGTGTAGTTAGGTGAGCTGGTAATTGTTTAGTTCAAAAGGGAACTGTTTGCATGTTTGCTTGTTTGCTTGTCTTGGAGCGACTTTGCGACTCCAAGCTCATCTATCATGCAGAAAAGAGAAGAGAAAAAAAACCAAGACAAATCATAATAATCACACTTTGCCACAAACTGCTCTCCCCGGCCTTCTGTTTTCCAAGTCTGGTTACACACATGTTGGCTCCGCAGAATATTCAATAGACATTTATAGGAAATAAATTAAGAGATGAATGCAAACCATATGGCATTCAGAGGTTTATTTGTAAAGCCCCTGCATCAAAGCTTTTTCCAGATCACACCATATTAGCTATGTTTTTCCAGTCCAGCAAAATCAGGAAGGTAACCACAGACTTCCCTGATGGGAAACACATGAGCACGGCCCACGGAGACAAGGAGCCTCATACATGGATGAGGCACTGCATCAGGGAGCATCAGTAAAAACAATTATTCCCCGCATGTCTGGATGTCATATGTCACCCCGGGCCAACTTTAATAGGAGGGAGCGCTGTGCCCCGTGCCACAGATGGAGCTGTGTCACTCCTGTGTAGAGAAATAGGATCGCTCCGTGCCATTTTGGACTCTTAGCCCTACAGTGGAACCCCCCTCCACCCACATTCACACTTCTCTGCATTTAGGTGAGGCGGGCTGGATGCCTGCCTGGGGTGTGGGCTGGAATGGAGACCGGGAAGGGCGCCAAGAGGAAATGACAGTGCCATGCAGGGTATACACTTCCACCCCTACGTGAACGCATGACCCCCACCACCCCCACCCGTCCCCTCCAAGCCCGTCTTAACGGCCAGACAACTTTACAGTTTCGTGCATTTGGAGTGTGACGGTGGCAGTCCTGCGTGTGACGGGCCCAACAGCAGCGGCCCGCCAACACCCAGGGTGGTTTTCTCCTTCTCTCGCTGTTGATCTTGGTCTCGCGCTGCACGGCGCCCCTGCCAATGTTAAGATGTGGAATGCCACCGCTAAGAGCCCAGGCTTTTTTTGTTTTTTTTACGAGGAAGGTATTATTTGTGCTGCAGTACCACACATTTTCTGCGACATGTCGAGAAGTGAGCTCGGACGCGGTTGCTTTTCCACACACCCCGAGCCGCTCTATTATTCATAAGTGTTCATTCTCATGCCATTTTACAGTGTAGGCATCATGGTATGGGGTGAACTCTCTCTCTTTGTTTCTCTCTCTCTCTCTCATAGACACACACAAACACACACACACATATATGTACCATAGCCTTAGTGTGATCAGAGCCTGCTGTGCGCCATCGGGCAGTTTACCTCAGGACCTAAAGAAAAGCACTTCCAGGAAAAGAAAAGCCAGGGATTCCTGCTGGGGGGAAATGCATCAAAGCGCCTGACTTAAGGCTATAATTAGCCGCTGTGTTGTTTGAAATGTGGAAGAATGAATTCTTTGGAGAAATTGAATTGTTTATTTATTTACGTTTGTTGTTTTAATTTTCTCTCGAGATGAGCAGATTTTCACGAGGCTCGGCTCTGATCGAGCGTGTGGCACAGACGTCTCCGGCACAGGGAATCTGGTGTTTGTCAGAGGTATTGTGTGCAGTGAAAATTTCAAGGAATGCAAAAAAGAAGAAAACAAGCATGAGAAGTGCCATGTGAAGTGACTCGTTTTGTGTTCATAGGAAAGAAAGGACTAGCGTTTTCCTCACTGCTGTCTTCCAGGTTACGTGACAGAGTCCTCTCAGCAGCTTCAGGAGGCTTTTGGCACAGAGCAGAGCAGCGGCTGTGGATAACTACAGTCAGGCCCTTCCATAATGACGTATGAAATCTCAAACTAATACAAATTTATGACCTCTGTCTCGTGTCTAGTAATCCAACCAAACCAAATGCCCCTGCCACTGGTGTACAGGAAGTGGTTCATGAAAACCACGGGCTTCAGGAGAAGTCAGATGTTGTCTTCCCTGGAGAGAACAGCAAAGCTCTTGTGTTATTTCTGCCACCAACACATCTGCTGATGACTTACTAAAAAGATTTATAGATATTTCAAATTTCCTGATGTTTCCATGCACTTTGTATGGGGCTTTTATAAAAGGCATATTCAAGGACCTGCTTGAAAAAGTCCCAGTTGTAAAATAACCTTCAGCGCCATGGAATCTATAAAAAGGAAAACATACTATAAGGAGGGCGAGAAAAAAAAATAGAGTAACAGCATGATATTTTTTAATGTATGAATGATATCTGCTGAAGTCAAACTGTCTCACAGCTCCAGTTTGATGTGGAACTATGCTTTAAGTGAACACTGCTGTCAGAGAGCATGGGGACTGGTGATCTGCTCAGATGGAACCGTTTCAAGTCAAAGCAATCACAGCTCAGTTTACTCTGGCTACTCTATACGTTGCACCTTTGCGCATACAGTGCAGCACCCCATCAACACAATGGGAAACAGAACAAGTCATTTGTATATGTTGGCAGCTGAGCAGCTGTCTCTCAATCAAGTGAACGCATGACTTTCAGTGTTCTGTGCAACATGTAACGTCCCCATCGAATAGCTATCTGTAGCTTTATCAACTCTTCACACTGACATGATTGAATAACCTTCAGCTGCAATTTTTCTAGCATGCCTAACCATATGAAATCAATGTGGACTATATGCAAAGCTGAAAAAGATAACCATAACTCTTATAGACTTAATTTGAAACAGGTATGCACGCACTTTCCGACGGGAAGAACTGTTTATAAATTGTCTGGCTCAGTAATTCCTAGTGACTGGATCCATAAGGAGTGTAAATTTGTTTCTGGTTTTCGACTACAAAGGCAGAAGGCAGTAGCAACTGGTCGCCTACAAAGGCCTGCCAAGCCAAATGATATTCTTGGGTTGAGACCAACTTTCCCTGAATGTGGACAACACATTTATATTTTACAATTTGGTGAACAGTGATGATAAGAGGTAAAGCTGTACATTTATTAACATTACAAATCCATTAAAACACTACAAGTAAAGCTCATTATAATGACATGAGAGGATAAGAATACAACTAAATGTCTGGCGTGATCAAGCTTCCCAGTTTCTGTGGGAAAGTCCTGCATCACTCAGCCAGTGAGAAGGTCCCGTGTTTTCACAATAATCACAATCCAGGAATGTGCAACCTGGGAATTCAGTTTAACAAGAAGACACGGTAACACTCTGCATGAGCTCCCATTTACTGCGCATCCATAACACCTAAACAATAGCTTCATGACAGCTACATGACAAATTCATGAATACTGATTAAATCCTCATGTCAGCTTTCATTAGCCGTTCAAGTAACACTGATGTCATTCCTGATAAAGCCACGGAACAGTGTATCATTTCATTGAGCAAACCTTTCAAAATAAAAGTCTCCTGCCAATTTCGATTTTGAACCGGAAAAACAAACCATGACAGTTTGAGTTGTGAGACATTGTGTGCTTATGAATGTGTTTAACTGGTGTTTTAAACTGGAGTTCTTTAAAAAAAAATAGTGTTACCAAAGAAAATATAACAGCACACATTTTGTTTCACAACGTCTAGCTCCTTGATTGGCACAAGCCAGCAGTGTGTCTGCAGTGAAAGCCTCTTTTTTCACCTGCAGAACCAACTATAATGATTGGACTGTCCTTGACCTTGGAATAATATATATTAATTCTTAAATCGAGGGGTATTCCCCTTTAAGGATACATGTTTAGACTGATTTCAATCCAGATAAAGCATCTGATTGTATATGATTACTGACATTTACATTAGTATCCTTACACAGTATTGTCCAGCAAACGTTCCACAAAATCATCTATTCTCTTTCATTTTCCCTATTATAGAAATTGGTCACGCTCAAACTTTCTGATGAATAGCGTGACACGGAGTGTCCCTTGAGTTTCATTTGATATTGGTTGTCTTATTTGTTTTTTTCGTTCGACTCCAGTTGAATATGATTTAAAACAAGTACAGAGAGAGTTGACCCTCATCCATGCTTAAAACCCTCTCAGATCAATCAAACATTCATCAGGTCACTTTTCTTTGTCTTCACCCACTTCAATAACTCTTAAAAACAGAAGCGAGTCACCTCCAAATAATATCTTCATCATACAAGTGCAGCCCACAAAAATCCTAATGCATTTCCTTATTCAATGTCAATAGCAGAGACAATGGGAATTCGAATGCAGTGTCAATTTCAATAATTAAAGCTGTATGTATATCAAATAGAATATATATTTTTTTTTTTAAAAGTCCTATATGGAGCAATATACTATTGGGTGGATGACTTTGCATCAATGACGGAAAGGAATAACGGCGTTAGGCCCATCCCCCCACCTGTGAAAGTGATTATATTTCATGATTAAAAGGAAAAATAATGAAATACCCGTGAAAACACCCAGTGAATATTGACATTTTTACCAGGCTGGATCTTGGATACTGTGGATACAAAACAACACAGAATGCTTTGTGTTATTGTTGTATTCTTCAGATCAAAGCAGGTTTTAATAAGGCCATTATAAATACATCTGAAAATTCACTCTGGTATTCAGCAAACAAAGTCAATACAGGATGCGCACCGTTCATTGGTCTTTTATTACAGCACTATAGGCCTTCGACTGAGGTAGCGCGATATAATGAACAAAAACCGTGCAGGGCTTGGGGTCCCTGCTGCGTTCAAAGATGCCAGTCATATCCAAGGTACTTTATAATGGAAATAAAGGTAATCTTTCCATCCCTTTGAGCATGCAATGACCAGGTGGTGGTGGGAGTCCGTTGAAGAATGAAGGGGAATCCACGGTCACCATAAAGGTCAAAGTAAGAGGCTCGACCCTCTTGATGTCTATGGCTCTGTTGTGCCTCATGCTGCTCACAAACAGGGAGCAGGATGCAATGGGAAAAATATAGTAGTTAATGGGTCAGTACTCGCAAAATACACACAATGCCATCCCAAAAATGTTACTATTTTAAAAGCAACGGTTGTGAGATAGCTAACGGCTCTAACAATATTTCACAGTGAGTTTTGCTTTCATATCAGTTATCATTTTGTGGGAGTAGATATCAGCAATAGTTGTGGTATGGTTCACTCTTGACCGACTGACATCTCAGACTGATAAGACGAGCATGACAGGCTGTGGTTTCTGATGCATTATAAGATGTATTTATCTCCCATACCAATTTCAATAAGCCTTATGTTTCCTCATCATTTATTAAACAACTATGGCAAAGTGTATGCATCTTTACACCTATCCCTAAATCTATATTCCTGGTATACATCGTTGTCCCACCTTGTTTGAGTGTTTGGAGCGTGGTGACGGTTGATTAGGCCTCAGCACCTCTGTCCTTCAGCAACGGCCTACTTTATTCCTTTACAATATTAATGAGCTCCAGTCCCCTCAGTGGAGCAGGACGCCCTAAAAGCCTCTCCCTGGCTCCCAGGCCTGCTGGGTGGGGAGAGCGACTCTATCTGATCCCACGGGCCACTGTGGGCTGCAATGGGCAGGAGAGCGCAGTCTGACCAAGGAAAGATACACCCAAACAAGAACTAAAGAGAACTATATGGCACTCAGTAGAGCCAATGCTATGAAAATGTTATGCCGTTACGTGAAACCGTGAAGTTATATGCCTTTTAGTGAGAAGCCACGCCCTAAATCTACTTACTTAACAACCTATTTAGGGGTTCTCTCTTTTCCTTGCCCAGTTTTGATATATTTAACCATTATTTGCACATAGCCAAGTCTCCACTGGACCTCCATGATGGCACCAGCTGTAGTAGCTGGGAGATTTGTGATGCAACTGCAAAGCCTCTATTGGGCATGAAGAAAGGCAACACACTTGTTATGCACAAGCTACAAAAGGTGGTCATTTGGTTCAGTATTCCACATTCTATACAACATGATAAGATACTTCACAGCAGTATTTGTATTTCCCAAATATCTTCAGACCGGGGTCAGAGAGCTGAGCAGACTCTCCTCTCACCTACAGCATCTGTGCCACACAGGGTGATTTGCGTCTTTATTACAATATAAGATACATCACACCTAGTAGGCTATCATCCCACATAATCACAGACAAGGGTCAGAGAACTAATCAGCCTCCTCTCTCACCTACAGCACATGACTGCTACAGTACTCACCTCACTATTACGCACTGCAATATATAATAAACCTTGTTTGGAGTACATTAACCTGGCTCACAACAATGGTAATGTGCACCCTGAGGGGGATACGGGCATTATTGACTTCCTGTTCCTGGAATGTTTTCTCCTGACTGTTAACTGAACACGTTTTAAGTTTGCAGGCATGGAGGCGTGTATGGAAAGCGTATACATTAAAACCATACTGTTTGAATGTATGAATGTGGATTAACTCCTGATTGCAAGGCCAGCCGGAGTACATTTGGTGCCATAGCTGAGCTACACTCCCAAAACATCCTGGATCCCAATTACTTGGAGTCACAATTGGATTCTCATATTAAATTAAATTAATGGTTTCTTCTAATATGATGCAATTTTTAATATGG
This sequence comes from Rondeletia loricata, assembly GCA_900302605.1. NCBI lineage: Eukaryota > Metazoa > Chordata > Actinopteri > Beryciformes > Rondeletiidae > Rondeletia > Rondeletia loricata. The sequence goes on from OMLI01050133.1 coordinate 20,528, forward strand.
AACAGAAAGCTAATAACAAGGATCTGCTTTTTTCCCCCCAACTCTTGTTATACATCATGGCAACAAGGCAAAAAACGCTGCTTTGCTGCAGTTTGATTGTTAAAAGTATGACTTTCTGGACTATGCTTTCACAACTGTGAATACCTGTGAATACAAACAGTCCATATTGGTGGTATATTAGCAAAAAAGCAAAAATATTCTGCCACAATGAAACATATTTTTGATCCTCATGACATCCAAGAGACCTTGGAAAATACTGAGCTGTTGTCTGAGACATGTGATCTGTGACCGGTGATAGGTCCAGTAAAAGTCTAAAAAACAGCATGTCTACTTCTGTAGCTCGACACGATAAAGCTGTGCTGGCCTCACCCTGATCACACAGAATTATGGGCGACTAGTGTGCCTGGAATACTGTATTTTAGATAGGAATGGACCTTTGTTTGTAAAGTGATTATGTGATTACAAATTATGTGGGATGCAGATAAGTGGGGAAATGTGTTTTATTTTGTGGAAATGCTTTGCTTGCATAAAAAACGGTTTCAAGTTTATGATTGCCAGTTAGAAAAGGATATGGTCTGGGAGTTGAAAAATAATCTTGGAAGTGCAGAAGAGCTTGGATACCTTTCTTTATGGTGTAGCGGTTTATATCGTTGTAGATTTCAGCCTATGGTGGGCATCAAAAGCACCTTTACTTCAGACAGTGTTCAGACAGTGAACAGAGACATTGTTCTCCAGAGAGGTGCCAGAACAAAATCAATTGTAATCAATCAATGAAACAGACTGTGTGGAAACTGTGAAGCTGTACAACGTTAATTTGAACATTATTGTTTACCCAAAGAGGTAAGAGGTATTATGGGCCTTATTAGAAATGAAAGCCATATGAGAAAGAAGAAAGTTCTCCAACAAACACATTAACATGATTAAAATGTACTTTGTGTTGGATTGCAAACTTACTGTACCATTAGCAACTGAAAGGCAGGTGACTTTGCTAAGCACTGGTGTAATATATAATATGAATAAAACACTTCCCGATCAAGCTTAATTCTGTAAAGACAGGCTAACAAAAACATATGCGTTCATTATTTTCTTTACGAGAAGATTAATTGAGTTCAGTTCAATAGAATGAACCGACCACTAATTTGTATAGCAATTACACTCGATCAAAGGGCCATGCAAAGAAAGTGCAGGGACTTGTATCACAAGAGACCATCAATATATGGTCAGTTCTACAGAAAACACTGACAGGAATGATAATGTTGAGGCATGGATACCTAGAGTGTGGTTAGGTCAGAAGATAAGCCAAAAATCAAGTGGACCGATATTACTACACACATAGTGAGGAAGACAGCAACTCCCCAAAATGGACTGCAACCACCATCTTCCTTTTCAATACATAATGCTAACTTCATTTTGAAAAGTGACACACTTCGACATTGTGACTTTGTCAAAGCTTGCATAGCTTGAATTGACACCCACTTTTCTTTTCTGCTGTGGATAGACCCAGGTGTGCCAACAACATATCAATTATGCAAAATACTTATGCAATAGAGATCAATAATATACAATCACCATTTCATGTATTCAAAAGTGCATACAGCACATGGGTTACACAATCTTACATGTCACATACATATACAAACAGTGACAGTGCTTAGAAATAGTCAATTTTGACCTTTTGTGGCCCGTGGAAGGAGTCCAAAAAAGAGGGGGGATGAGTTACGGTAGTTCCCAACGGGGAGGGAGTGAGGGAGGGGCCAAAATTCATACGCACTGTATGTGACATGTAAGATTGTGTAACCCATGTGTTGTATGTACTTTGGAACACATGAAATGGTACACCTGACTCTGATTGTCTAACCACAGAGAGAAGAAAAGTGGGTGTCAATTCAAACTATGCAAGCTTTGACAAACACACAATGTCAAAACGCGTCAGGTTTAAACAATAAAGTATTATGTATTAAAAAGGAAGATTGTGGTTGCAGTCCATTCTTGGGAGTTGCTGTCTTCCTCACTATGTGAGATTCTGCATTCAGATTTGATTATTATTGACAAGCACCCCTATACGCCTACGCCTTGTGTTGGCTCTACAACAGTTAAACTGGCAGGGTATCATGCTAAAGCAAGTGTATTATTACAATATCAACACAATATTATTCCACTATGCACTGCATGCCCCTACTGTGCAAACACAAGCTGTAGGCTCTATAATGTCATCAACATTATGAGTCTTTGACTGTTAAACATTATTTGAATAAAACCAAAACCAGTTATTTTTGCCAATTGTTTCCATAAAATCCTCTTGATGTGGTATCATTCACAATGTCTTCTCCAGATGTAGCTTTAACATGAGATAACCCAAACTGCATATTTATCACATTCTTCTGTAAATATGCCCTTACTTTGTGTTTCTGTAATGGAATCCAGATCATCAATGGGAAAAAGGGCATTGTTTGCTGCTTTTCCTTTGAATGAATTTTATCAAAGAGCTGATTTTACTCTTAAACACATTATATATTGAAAAGCATTAAATTATCACCAAGCTTACAGGAATGAAGTATAAACTTGTGTAGGGCCTGAAAGTAAAACCCAACCACGCTGCTTTGCAAAGTGAACTTTTACATTAATTCACACATTCTAAGCAAATAGATGAGGAGACAAGCTTCTGGGCAGGTTACATCAACAGAGCTGTTTATCAAAATAAGCAGCCAGTCCAGAGTGGTCAGCCTATTGATTTTCCTGCCAAATATAATCTGTTCCACCATCATAAATCTGCGTCTGACATCTGCACAAAGCCCTGTTTTAGCCAAACACTGCCAAGTAAGGCTGTTTATTCACCGATGGCCTGATAGTCTCCATGACAACGCTCACTACAATTAGACAACTGTAATCCCGCCTTCAAACATGCGCGCAGTTAATTATTTCAGCTAAAGCGAGAGACAAAACGTTCAGAGGGGAGATGGAGAGCCAACTATGGATGTCTGCTGCTCTCCCACTGTCAACTCCCACTGTGTGTGGACGCTTTAATAAGACCTGCACCAAAAAACAGCAGTAGTAAAGGGAGATATTGAGACAACAAAAACAAAAGTCAATCCAGAATGCTTTGTTTTTAGTCTGACAAAGAACACGTGCACACTGAAAGTACAGAATATCAGGGACGTCTTCCTGATTTCCTGAGCTGCAGCCCCTTTTGCACAATCCACATCTCAACTGTCGCAAAGCTTAATAATCCCTCTCTAACTCGTCTGCTTCTCTTTATCTACATCTCCCCCTTTGTGATTGGCATAGATTTAATAAGGGAGATCAATAAGGGATCATGGCTTTTACCTGGATTCACCTCATCAGTGCACTTCATGAAAAGAGAGTGTCCTTAATATCTTGTACATTCAGTGTATGTCGATCCAGCATTAACTACACCATAAACACATGTCTCTAAGCTTGGTTATTATTGGTGATCAACAAAGAAAGTAAGGGGGGGAAAGGAAAAAGGAAGAGTGAAATTAATTGGTGTCAATGCATCTTCATAAGTTGCCATTGTGAAGGTCAATGTGTTTTTTGGATTGCTAACTGTTCATGTGTACACGTTACTCCAAAGAATACTGCACCGCATGCTTTCTTCCCCCGCCCCATCCCGTTCTCTTCAAATGTTGACTCAGACAGCAACGCTATTCCCAGGAAGCCATTTGCTCCTGCTCATACCATGTTAACAGAAAAAACTCATTTGCCACGTATTGTTAAAATTTTATTAATAGCAATTTATGTCACTCAGACAAGGCCTCCCCAAGAAAAAGGAAAAAAACAAAGCAAAAAAAACATTCGGGCCTTGTACAAATCTATCACTCAAGTTGTCAGAAAAATTTGTTCTCATGCAATATAAATAGGCCCCGAGTCTGTGGGTAGAGAGAGGGGATCTGTTTCTGAGAGGGCGGCCGGCTGGCTGTTTAGAGACTCCCAGTAAAACAGGTCATGCTGTTCACATCATGAAGCCTCACAAACAATGTTTTATTTAAAGAGCCAAAGCGTTGTTTACTCCACTCTGCTTACTCTCCTTCTCTTCTCTTCCTCTCCCACCCTGGCACTCTGTGTGTTCAGCATGTCTGAGCGCTGGAAGCATACTGAGAGGAAACAAAAACACTTCTGACAGGAAGCGCTACCCTGTCATGTAAAGGAACAAATAGGTGGGCATGTAGCTAAGTGAACAAATTGCGCCGACGCAGTTTAATAAATGAAGCATTTGAGGAGTGCAAATGTGTTAACCGTTGCGGAACTTGCAGCTACACTAAATAACCCCGTCCGCGCTTGTTTGCTGAGTGGATGGGAGGGTAAATAGGAGTAAAAGCGTACCAGAAGTGACAGCTTTTGCTGTATTTGTCATTGACAAAGGCGGGAGGCTAATGCCCTCCCGCAGTTTGCAGTATTGTCAGAACCTGTCAAGTTATTATGAGTCTACCGAAGGATCTCGGCGGGGTCGCAGTCCCGTCTGCTGTCCTATCGACTGCATCTGTGACCGAAAGCCAATTCTATTGACAAATCAACACAGGAGATGTCTACTATCAGCCTTGATCTATAGCTATGCTTCCATAATTCTTCATCAAGGTTGTTGTCTCCTTATCTAACAACAACCGGGCATGCCGAATACTCTGCACTTTACTCCGCTTCGATGATATTCATTCAAAATATTGCATCTTGCCATCTTCAGCAAAATGACATGCTACTCAGAAGCACATTAGCTGTTGTTGTTTTTCGCTCTGGAAGGCTCCTTG
>OMLI01050134.1:4047-17386 GCA_900302605.1 Rondeletia loricata
AAAAGCATGCCTTTACGTGCCTTTAGCCACCAAGCTTTGCTGTTATAATCAACACTTTACCAACCTACTAAATTATTTCATGAATATACCACCCCCATTCCTATTTTATACATGACAGTTTACAAAAGCAGCATGTTTAAAGTACTCACCTGCCTCCACCCGCTCAGTCATATTTCGACAAGACCTCCTTCTCAGCAGACATTGTGGCATAGAACGGTTATGGCAGCTACAGTAAACTATTTCAAAGAAAGCCCCAGTTATTCCAAGATTATGATTACTGTGTCCCAGAATGTAAGAATCCCCTAATTATCTCAAAAACAGATGTTTGTGTCTATTACCAATAATTGCACTGTACCCTAGCCTCCAGTACTGGACAATCCAACAAAGATTGCCTGGTCACTAAATCAAACACTTATTCTCATTTTTTAAAATAATTTCTTGCGCCAGTTCCTACAGGAACAGTAGTGCTCGGGCCTTTGAGCCAGATGGCTGTAAGTAGGTTTCACTAACTTTAAAGTAGGGCCAAAATATGCCCATCTCGTTGACATTCAGTTACAACTTATTTAGCTCCTTTACTCATAATAGTCCTGATAGTAACTATGGTCATTTGGCACATTATAGAGCCCATTAAGACCTTTGACTTAGCAACATATATTTGCCTAAATCACACTTAAGCCCCCTCTGACTCCAATCCATCATTATGTAAAGTAACTGAATAGCCTGGAAATATTTTTTCTTTTCCAATACATTTTCATAGATTTTAGTCAACTTGAGGGTGAATCTAATTAGATTTCCATAAAATAACTACACATTAGTTCACAGGGGAAAAAAACAGCCTTGAATATTTGACAGTGTTTTTAGCACTTTGGGTGTTTAGGAAACTGGCTGGCATGATTTTCTGTATTTTGTCCCAAATGCAGAGAAGGAAATTATGATAGCTCATTTTAGTATAATTTGATACGTTGGTTCTTATCAAAGTGTGACAGCAGGTAGTTCTGGGCTATTTTGACCACCAGCTGTTTTGCTTATGTAGTGAGAAACCATTTTAATTGCAACTGAAGCAGACAAAATATATATTCCTCTAGATTGATACTCACTGTTTCCCTCTTTTTAAAGAGAGGATGGCGAATTGGAAGATGGAGAAATAGATGATGAAGGGATTGGAATTGAAGAGGAACACAAAGAAGCTAAGGAGGTGAATGAAGACAAAGAAAAAGAGAAAGAGAAGGAAAAGGAGAGAGAAAAGGATAAAGGCAAAGAGAAGGAGGACAAGACTCACAGGCACTCCAGAAAAAGATACAAAAAGACAAGAGAGAAGAGGAGGTCCAAAAGGAGGAGGCGTGACAGACAGAAAGTAAGCCTGGTTCCATTATTCAGCTTGTTATTACAAATTAATATCACTGTGACTGTAATGAAGGTATACATGTGAGCTAAATTCACTTTAATGTTTTGATGAAGCATTTTTACAGCCCTCATATTTTGCCTCTGTTCCCTCTGTCCTCTTCTCAGCACCACTCCCCCTCCAGCAGCTCCAGCTCTGACAGCTATGACTCTGACTATGACCTTCCAGAAAGGCCCAAAAACAGGAAGAGCCAGGGATCCAGCCGAGAGTCCGATGGCCAGTCTTCTCAGGTGAGTTCCTCACCACCGACATGTTGGATCTTAATATTCACAGACCTAAATGAGGCATTATTGTGTGACATTACTTTCTCTTTGGACTGACTGTCGACTTGCCAGCATGTACGGGATTCAAAGGGGGGCCACAGCAATTCGCAGAAGTCCCCGCAGCACAAGAGCGGTGACTTTGACAAGTACAGCGACTACAGTGATGACAAGTATGACTATGAAGGAGAGGAGGATGACTACATAGATGAGATGTCAGAGTATCAGCAGTCAAAAGATTCAACCTCCCTGAGTCAGGGAAAGGGACGCCATGCAAAGGACCAGATGAAGAGAGCCAATATGAGGGGGCTACAGAAACAACAGTGTATGAATGCATTTTCAAACTAATTATTACTACTATTTATTTTTTGTTTCACATAATTCCAGTCATCATTCATTGATTGAAATGATCAAGTTTTGTGTGTTATGTGATAAGAAGTGCCATAACCAAAGCCTTAATACATTTAGTAAACAAAATGTTCTGTATTGCAAAGACTAAAGATACACTGAAATTGATCACTTCCACCAAAATGTTTTTGTTCAGTTGGGCAGAGGGGGCGGGGCAGAGGGAGTGGATCAGGCAGAGGTCGTGGGATGCTCAACAAGAACAAGAAGCTAAAGGGCAAGAGCTGGGGCGGACGTGGACGAGGTCGAGGAGGAGACCAGGCCATGGAGGACATAACACCAGTAGGAAGGATACATGCCTCTCCATATACAGTCAAAAGTGTTAGTAATGGGACAGTGAGCTAAAGTGTGTCTTTTTAGTTGTTGACTCAACCACAATGTAATATGGATTTCATATCACAAATGACAATGAGACCAAAAACGAAAAACTGGAAGCTTTTGATTATAGGTATTTATTGGCATCTATGTTGAAACAATAACACTAGAAAAAAAGGCCCAAAAAAAGTTCACTGTTGCAGTGCTTAAGCTTTTGGCTATGTTGTTTAGTTTTTGACTGTACTGTGTATCAAGGCATCAGCTAGGGAAAAGACATAAGACCAAAACCCGTTTTTTCTTTGGTGTCCATAGGAAGGAAAAAATTATTCCGGTTTTCAGAAGAAACGCCCAATCATGAGCAAGGAGTTTATCAATCAACACACGGTTGAACACAACGGTAGATACATCTGCAAATATTTCCTCGAGGGTCGATGCATCAAGGTACAATAGCACTAATGCAGTTGAGCTTGGTATAATAACATAAGCCTATTTATTCTAAAATAATAATAAAAAATATGCCTTTCTTCACTGAAAGATGACTAATTGACTTAATTTTGTCTCTATTCAGGGGGAACAGTGCAAGTTTGAACATGAGCTTGTCATACCAGATAAGAAAAAGGAACTTTGTAAATTCTACCTCCAAGGATACTGCAGTAAAGGAGATAATTGCATTTACATGCACAATATCCTTCATTAATGACAAGCAAGTGTTTTTGAGTTGTCTAATTGCATCATATAATTTAATAATGATTAATTGAAATGGCTAAATGCCATTTTGATCTCATTATGCCTATTAGTTCATTATGTTCCTTAACCTGTGATTGCACATGAATATCCATGCAAGTTCTTTCATACAGGAGCCAAATGTTATCAGGGGGACAATTGCAAATTCTCCCATGAGGCTTTGACTGATGTGACCAAACAGTTGCTTGATAAGGTAAGACAAAATGTTCCATAGTATTGGATTAGGATTTTTGACTCCTCTATGTCAAGAAATCCTTGGCTCTAAGATCAACAGTTGTCATATTCTGCTTTCTGACTCTTTTACAGATAATTAACACTGAGGAGGAGAATGCCCATGAGGACGAGTTGGAGCTGGAGGACCTGAGGAAGCAGGGCATCGCTCCACTTCCAAAGCCTCCTCCTGGGGTGGGGTTGCTGCCTACCCCTGGTCACAGCAGCCCTCCAGATGGAGGCTCTGGCCAAGCAGGGAAGAAGATCCCCTCTCTGTTTGAAATCAAGGTTCAGCCTACTGTAGATCTGGCACAAAAAATTGGTCTGAGGTAACTGAAATGATTTGTGATCAAACTCTTAAAGAATGCTTGGAGCTTAGCTTCAACTCTACATTATCTGATTGGGTACTGTATTTTTCAGTGGATCCAGCTTCTCTTCTGGAGCCCAGAGTCAGGGGGAAGGCCCCAACCAATTTAGTGGAGGCTCAGAGGACACGCAGAGCGGAGATATGATGCCGTCAGGCCCCAGTGGTCCTCCTGTTCCTCCCCCTGGGTCACCTGGTCCTATGGGTCACCCTACAGGACCACCCATGCCACAGAGTCCCCCGGGACAGCACCCACCACATGTATTTCCAATGCAGCCCCCACTCCCCCCTGGACAACCCCCACCCTTCCATGGGAACCGACCCAATATCAACCCTCAGATGAATATGCAGAGGCCCCCATTCCCACCTATGCCAGATCTGCAGATGCTACAGAGCCTCTTCCCATATCCATCTTTAGGTCAGAACCCAGTAGAATTCTTCAGCAATTTCCTCAGAAACCAGGCCATGGGTCAAGGAGGTTAGTACTACATTAATATGGTGTACAAGTTAAAATTACTAATATCCATTAGTCTTATTTCCTAGGATTCCTTTTGTTTATTAAAATTGCTATAGATTAATGTGTCATTTGTTTTCTTACCTCTCCACGTCTTCTCAATGTAGTAGACCCCAGTCTGGCCTTCATACAGAACCTCCAGCAGCAGATGGGTGCTGAGTCGCAGGTGCAGTCTTTACCACCAGCAGTACAGAAAGCCCTCTTTTTACACCTGACCCAGCAGCAGCAGCAGCAGCAACAACAGCCACAACCGCAGGGGAATGAGCCGCAGAGAATGGAGGGCCAGGATGATAACAGTGCAAATAGAGGTGAGTGTCCAGGTGTGACAAGGCATTGACACACAGATGATGCCTTGCAAAAGTGCTCCACTAGGACATTTACATATGATTAACCTTTTTTACAGATGAAACTACAAACTGGTACTCAAGCGATGAGGAGGATGGGAACTGTGTTTCATCTATCCTTAAATCTCTAAAGAAGCAGAATGAGATGCACCAGGGACAGCAGTCCCAGCCCAAGCCCCCACAGCCTGCCCCTGCAGCTCCAGCAATGGGTGACCCTCGGCTACTGAAGGAGAGGGCCCCACCCAGTGACCCACGTGTGAAGACAGACCCACGCCAGCGACCCCCAGATATGAAAAAGGAGTCAGAGGGAGCTGTGGACCCACGGCTTGCCAGGGACCCTAGGAAGGTGAGACCTGTGGAACCAAGCTCCTATCGCCAGCAAAAGCACCCAGTTTCTCATAAGCCCCCTACTGGAGAAGAGGATGAGGAAGGAGAGAGGGAGCTAAGGGACAGAGCTGCCCTCATCCCTCTAGATGCCAGCCCCGGGGTGGTGCTGCGGGACCCCCGTTGCCAGCTAAAGCAGTTCAGCCACATCCGGGTGGACATTCTACTCCAACGGCCAGCCTTTGCTCAAACAGTGGTATGGGCCCCCGAGGACCTCATCCCCTCCTTGGTGCCCAAACAGGAACACTCCATCAACTTGCCCCTCCCACCCCTAATTGCTGATGCTCAGATGAACCGTACAAGTCTGTCTGACCATCCCCCCATCACCACCCCTCCACCCATCGACCCCAGACTGGCAGCTGCCCGTCTGAAGGAAGGTGTGGGTCGAATGCCCTCCAGGACTCTGGAGTCTCGATCCTCCACAGAGAGGCCTCTAGATCCACGCCAGCATAAGGCTCTGGACCCCAGAATCAAACGCACGGGAAGTCTGGACTCCAAGCTGCAGACGCAGAAGGAGGCCTCCTCTGGGGGAGGAGTTGTTGACCCCAGGCTACAGAGAGCCAGTGCTTGCTCCTCCCCTCATACTGCTCGAACCAAGCCTGAACCTCCATATGCCCCTCGCCTGGCTTCCTCTGGTGGAGGGCTAGAGAGTCCCACTACAATATTGGGGGGCATTAGTCTGTACGATCCCCGTAATCAGACTGAGCAGGCTCAGAAGGACCAGACAGAGCCTCCTAAAAAGACGGGGATTCTGAAACAACCTGCTAAGAAAGATAATTCTCCACCATCATCGCTCTCGCCAACTCAGCAAAGAGGCTCATTAGAAGAGGCTAAAAGTGCAGACAATGCTTCAGATGACTCCCCCCATCAACCTCCACTCACCAGTACACCCACAGTGCCTCCTGCGTCACCAGTCAAACCCCCTGCAGTACATAACCTTCCCATCCAGGCACTGGCCGGGCTGATCCGACCCCAATACACTGACCCTAGGCAGGCCAAACTAGGAGGACAGGGCTCTGCGGGGCTACAAGAAGAGGCAGAGGAAAATAAGGAGCAGGAGAAGGAGGAAGCCATGGAGGACGAACCAAAACAGGAGGAACCTGAGGAGGAGGCAGATGACAGGACATTGAAGGATGTGTTCAAGACTTTTGATCCCACTGCCTCCCCTTTCTGTCAGTAAACACTCCAGTGTGGAAATATAGAAAAGTTGTATATAATTTGTATATTAATAAGACATGTCTACGAATCTTTATTTAGCTTTACATACATCTATTTATTTCTGTACATAAAACTATATACAATTACCTTAGAATCACATACTATCCAGCACATGACACATTTGTATCATTGCATACTGTTGTTGGTTTGGCAGTATGGAGATGCTGGATATATACACAGACACAATGTATTGTTCCTTTCAACATTATGATATTAATGCGGAAATACGTGGTTTGAAAGTGTACTAAGGCCTTTGTTGTCATTTAATTTCCACAAATGTATGGTATGTGCTAAAGAATCCGAAAATGTTAATGATCAAAGTAACTTGTAGAGTTTTCAGTATGGACTGACCCAGATGTTATTTACTAATCTCTAGGTTAATTCCAGGCATTAAACCCTGTAGAATAGATAATTCATTCATTTGACATGCAGAGACATACTGCTTTGTAATAGATCAGAACAATTTAAGAATTCCCTTGAGAATTTTGTATTTGAATATTTATTTGAAGACACTTTTTATATTATGAGGTCTTTTGTGTTTATGCTGACTTTTGGGATAAGGGTTAAACAATGGGTTAAAGGAAGTTTTGAACATTTACATTTTCTACCACGCACACCCTGATATGAATTTCTGATTTGTAAACCTCTAACATGAACTGCCCAGAGAATCCCTACAGGTGTTATTTATGCTTGCCAGAAGGGCAACCATGTGCTGATGTCGCTAAGAGACTAGTGTTTCATTAGGTCCTTGTCTGAAATGCCTGTAGCATTGGAAGATTGCTTTTTCTGTTTCACATTTCAATTCAAGTTCCCTGCTTACCTGAGAAGGTATGTTGTGTCATTTTACAACAAATACTTTGTTTGATTTAGGTTTTGTACATTGTTTGTTGGACTTCTTTGTTCTAAGTGGGCTTAATTGTTTGTTGAGAATGTAAAGTTACTGTAGTATGCCTTGCTAACTGTATGTTAGCAGTAACATTAGTTGCTAAGTTGTAGTAATGAGTTATTATTGGTGATTTGATTTATTTGTCATTGTTATATTTTCATTTGCCAAGACACTCACTGCTGGCAAGCATGTAACTAGCACTAAGCTAGCTTTCACTTGTTTTCCAACTTGATAATTACAAACAAGCAAATAACTTTTTGAAAAGTCCAGCATCTTACACGGAGAAAGGTAATATCTGGGTCACATTGCCATAGTTGGTATATGTGTTACAAGTATGACTTTTTTGACTATGTTTTCAATGTTTCATTTTGTTGGAGTGGCTTATATTGACAGTTGACTGTCATATGGGTTAATGTGTGCTACAAAGGGTAAATGTTCTAGGTCTACAAAGATTAAATATTGCTTAGGCAGTTTGCTTCATTTGGCCATTTCTGTGTCTATCAATGTGTGGTGCTACCCTTGTTTAAAGAGACTATATACTTTTTTTATTGTGCTCATAAGTCACATTTTAAATGCTTATTTTGTATCATGTATGCAGTGTTTTTGAACGTTGTAATGGATTACTGCTTTCTTTTGTCTGTCAGTATGGTGGTTATGGTTGTCAAATACTGTATAAGAACATTTTAAGAACACTAATATGCCCATCAGATCTTAAATAAAAAGAGATGAAATATCAACCATTTTACTTTGAAGTCAAAGAAGAAGAAATTAATTAACTCTAATAATTTTTTTTACATGTCATCCACCCTGCTGAAGTATCCTTGAGCAAGACATTGAGTCCCTATCAGCTCCAGAGCTGCTGTTGTGTTGCTGACCCTGCGCTCTTATTTTCCTGTGGTGGGGGGCCAAATAAAAATAATTTCCTTACGAGGATCAATTAAGTACCACATTAATACTATTATGTCACATAAAAAACACAGAAAATTAGGCTACTTGTTTTTTGAGACATGGATAATAGTGCTTGTGTCCAAGGGGAAAGACATCACTTGTGGATTGGTGGGGCGAGGCTGGGTGCTACAGGGTGGGATGAGGTCTTCCTCAGACCCAGGTCGTCAGTCTCTTGGTTGGAGTTCTGCTGGGCTCGATGGATCTGGAGGTTCCTCTTCCATTGGAAACACAGGGCTGCAGCCTCTGCACCATCTGAATTTGGCTCAGGTTGCCTCAAACCCTGGCATAAGAGAAGAATTATACACTTATAATGGCTGAGCAGACACTCCACAGAACATGAAATAACAGATTATTTGCGTGCCTGTAACCTATGCACACACAGTAGATGGGGAAGATCTGATCATATTACAGCTTTGTTAGTTTGTTGTTTTCGATTTACCGTAATGCAGGCGGTCTCTGCAGCATGGACTCCACGCAGAACTGTTTGGAGTAGATTCTGTGCGTTCTTCACTAGGATCTCATCAGATGATTTGCACCCAGGCGTCACAGCATTGACACTGAATACATAGTAATGAAAAGTGTCTTGTTTTCTTTCTTAAAACTGTCTAAGCTGTTTGTACTAATTTAAGCATATTATTGTTTCTGAAGCTTCAATGTCTATATTCTGACCTGGAGATGATGTTGAGCTGGTTGGTGACAGTGAGAATCTGCTCAACTATGAGGGAGAGTTCCACTGTACACTGTTTATCCAGGCAATGGTTGGCAATGACTCTGATGAACTGGGTTACTGACTGGCAGTTCGATATCACATCTTTGGCTGTGTTGACAAATGCCTCTTTATTCTGAAAAACAGAAGTGATCATGTTTAGAGGTGACTTAAAATTACTGCAAATACAAAGTTGATCCTTTGGGAAGGCACAGGTCATACAGCACAATGACATCTGGTGGTCATCACCGGTATTGGGCCTTTCTTCCTCAAGTACTGAGTCATGTAGTATATCTTGTCAGCCATCTTTCTTGTCACCTGGACAATCCGGTTGTCCTTGGGATCCCAGCTATCAGTTTCTTGCTTTAGAAACAGGGAGGTGTAGGTGAGGGAAGAGGCTTCTTTGCATGCAGCAGATGTGGCACCATCCTACAGAGAAATTATTTATTGTGAATTGCAAGTAATGCAGTTCAACGCATCAATGAACTGTAAAACTGCATTAACCATGAGGTACCTACATGTTTTTCCAGGGCAGGTTCATATTTGGCCACTGCTGACATATGCATATTTGTCTCTGCAGCATCTACATTTTCTGTATGGCTTTTCTGCCAGGATATCAGTGTTGTATCAGGAGGAAATTCCACTTCTTTCAGATTAGCGGGGATTGTAGTCAGCACATCTTTGATATCTTCAGGTGTTCTGCCCTGTAGACCAACCTTGATGTGCTCCTTAGCTTCTTGGTGAATCCCATCTAACTTGATGGTCTCTTCTACCACATAGTGCGCTTTGGCTGACCAGCACTGCATCTGAACATCCAGACTGAGGGTGTCACAAATGTAGTGAGTCTCTACCATAAGCCTAGCTCTGTTTACTATATCAGAGATCTGAAAGGACAGGTGGTCGTTAATAGACCTCAGGTTAGAACGGGCGCGTGGGTCCCGGATGTAGTTTAAGCAGTCTTCAACACGTTTGGTAGCAGCTTTGACATTTTCAAAAAGAAATTGTGCTGCATTTTCAAATGTTTGCTCTGCATCCTCTGTCTTGTCCTCTCTGAAGTGTTCAGATGCCAAATAGGCAATGTTGACAATATTTTCAATTGCAGTAATATAGTCCTTATTTGCTTTGCTTAAATGACCAGATAGCACTCTTATTTTGATCAAAAGACTTCTCTGAAAGAATTCTGACTTGGCGAGTTGCAGAACACTTGGCATTATGCTAAGATCCTCAGCAACCTGAAGGTAGGCCTCAGTGAGAGTTTTTAGTTCATCCTGGAATTCTGTTAATTGTTTTACCTTGTAAGCACTTTTACAATTTAGACTGGTTAGCCTTGCTGCCTCTTGGATTCGCAGTGAGTTTTCAGACAATGCTGATAGCCGTTTTTGAGGGCTCAACAGGCTCACTGCAGTTGATGTGCCCAAAATCTTATCCAGAGAATTTAACAAAATCTGAATAGACAGGGCCCACAGAATACATGGCCCCTCTAGTTGATCTACCTGACCTTCCAGTGTGTTGGAGACCTCTGCCAGATGCCTTGTATTGTTCTGGGCTTTGTTCAACTTGTTGTGTAAAACAGTAAAACTTTCTTGATTGTCACTTTGTGTGGTTAAATTAGACGATGTCAAGAGCTGGACCACATCAGCGCACAAAGTCATTACTTCGCCGAGTTGCTGTGCAACAGTGGCTGCCATATTTGGCGGATTGCCTTGAAGCATTGTGTAAACGGCATGGTACCAAGTTCCAGCTACCGGCAGTAGGACTTTCCGGATGTTGTTGATTAGGTCAGAAAACAATGCGCTGTGCTTGTAGAGGCTCTCTGTGCTCATCCCTGAGCTCATAGCAGTCTCTTGAGCTGTCTGGACAAGCAGTGGAGTCAGTGACACCAGTTCCACCCTAAAGTTATCCAGTGTCTGACAATCAACAGCATCAACAATAGTCAAGGCTTCCTTTGCAGCTTGAGCGTAACAGTTTGATAGCTCAAGAACACCAGTACAGGCTTGGTTGAGGACTGTCACATCTTTCCCTTTAGTCACAGTCACAACTTTATATAAGAGGGGTAAAAGGTCAAAGTCAAGAGGCTTGTGGATCCGTTTGGGCTCCTCTGAGACAGCTGGTATCTTTAAATCATCACTGTCATATTTATGAGCCAGCTCCGCTTCTACAGTTTCTCCATCTGAGTGCTCCTCCTCATGTTCTGTTTGGAAATCTCTCTCCGTAACCTCCAGACCAGGAGAATCAATGCCTCTAACTTTATGATCCAGGTCCAGTTCATCAGTGTCTTTGGCTGGTAAAGGTGAATGTGAGACCACAGGCTGACGTGCATCCTCTCGCAGCGGGCTGAGGAGATGCGGATGCTGTTGGCCATCCAGTCCCTCTCTAAGCACTTTAAAGTGTTGGATTGCCATGGAAACATTGTCAGAAAAGGTCGAATATACCTCCACATTTAGACTGGAACCAAACAGCATGTCTCTGACTGACCCGACCACTTTGGTCTGGAATGATTGAACCTGTTTCAACAGGACCAGGAGGCCATTCCTGTAGATGGGGTTATCACTCCTGTCCAAGTGCCTTCTCACTGAGTGAATCACCAGTCTCATGTGACAAATAAGGTTATTTCCATGCTCATTAAACAGTTTATTGCTCTGCTGTCTGTATGCTGTGTCACATCCATGGCGGTCATTGACCATCTCATGAATAGCAATACTGGTGAACTCCCTAACATCCATGACATCACTTAAAGCATCCTGTAGCTGATTAGTCTCCTCCTCCCATCTCTGACATACCTCATGGAGTTTTTGAACAGTTTGCAATGAATTATCACCCAGTTCCATTGACAGAGGTGCAATCCCAGCCCTGAGTCTTGTGAGGCACATTCGTGAGTTTTCCACATTCTCCAGACTCTTTGCATTAATAGCCACAGCTGAGATAAAATTAGCAACTTGGATAATTCTATCAGTACAAGATATGAAATCCTCGAGCAGTGGCTGAACAAAGTCCAGATCAAACTTTGTAGAGGATTCCACATCTAGGACCTGTCTCGTCACACTCACCAGTTCTTCAAATGTGGACGATGCTATAAGAAATGTGTCCAAGACTTGATAGAGAACAGTGGTCATCAAGGCTCTGTCAAGCATTTGTATTTGCTGCACTAATGAAGTACAGATATTCTCTGGATACTGCTTGGTACTATCAGGATCCTCTGAGAACTTTAAAATCCTTGTTATGTCTGACCAGAACTGTAGGACATGTCGACAATGACTCACCACTCTTTGCTGAAACTCTCTGCGAGAAGAGTTTGCCACCACCATACAGTGGAACACAAGATCTCTCACCATGCTGTCAAAGCCACTGCCTCTGATTGAGGAGGTGGAAGAACTAGCAAGTAGTTGTAATAGACTATTCCGCCTCCCAGTATAATACCCACAAGGACCTAGGGATCCTCTGTAGCATTCACTCTTGAGGGTAGTAATGATGTCATTCACGGTGCTCTCCACCTTGTCCAGAATGTACCTCTTGGCTTCTTGGGCCTGCTTGCTAGCAGGGTGTTTGATGGTTGTGCACATAGACGTGTGCAGCATGGAGATGCACTTCCTCAGGGTCTCCAGGGAGTCAAGTAGATGTTTTGTTTGTCTGGGATCTTGTAAGGATCTTGCTCTCACCACTGTCAGGTTGTTGAGGAGAAGCAGAGCCTCAGAAAACATCTGGAAGGATTTGAGCAGGGCCATGATGTCCAAGGAGGAACCCAGCTCAGAGAGGCACTCCAAAACCCGGTCAGCAGCGGCTAATATTTTCCTAACAGTAGCATCATCATCCACTAGTAGGACCTATGGGGCATAGAGACAGAGAAGATCACCATGCTACTGTTGCTAGACATTTTCTTGTGCTTTTTCACATTTTGATTGTATTGTTGCATATTGAATATTGCATAGTCATGCATAGTCACTGAACCAATTTTATAACCAGATGCAAAACGTGTGTGCATACTAGGCTTGTATGCACAGTAAATGGATATCTATGCATTAAAACATATTTATGTGGTTATATATTTAATTATTTATATTACTAGTTATATTGTTTATATTGCAATATAAGCGCTTAATATAATACAAATATATAATATAATATTTTGGGGTTTACACTGAGGTCATGAGATTTATTTCTGCTGTTTCTACCCAAAGCTTGGACAGCGATGGGAAAGAAAGCCTTCATGCTATCTGTCTGCTCTGAATGGAATAGCTATTGCCTGCAGAAAGATTTGAACTTTAAATGGGAATTGCAGTAAATTACAGTATTCAAATATGATACTCCAATGCCTTAAGACAGTTTTGGCAGATTTAGTGAACGTTTTCCATAACCAGAAGCAAGAAAGAAGAGTTTGTCACAAGTGATGTTATACCAATGCAGAGCTCCTTAGATATTAAGTTGTAAAATATAGAAATTATGACTGTGACAGTACCTAAGGTGATTTTCTGTGTCCTATTTGTAGTTTATAACTGATAACTGATGTAATCCCCCATCATGAATTACATATATTTTCTATGTAAAAGTTAAGACAAATATTCTACATGTCCACGGAGTCTCATTTGTTGTCAATGGAGAATATTTGTCTTAACTTTTACATAGAAAATATATGTAATTCATG
>OMLI01050140.1:0-10400 GCA_900302605.1 Rondeletia loricata
GGTCTTTGTTGTTGTAACGTAGCACAGTCAGTGTGTCAGAGACAGGCCCATCACAAAATCAGCCAGTCAGTGTGTCAGAGTGTGTGGTGGGGAGTGGCGCACGTGTGTGTGTGTGTATCTGTGTTTATGACTGTGTGTGTTTATGTGTGCGTGTGTATGTGTGGCGTGGCAGATTTTCATCCCGTTTGAGCAGGGAGAAAAACAAGACCCACACCCTCTCAAAATGTCTCTTTCCTGTGCCAGTATCCATGGATGTGATGCTGGAGAGGGAGAGAACATGATGAATATTTCAGTATTTTAGATCTGGAATATGATTCAAATGATAGTTGGATATATAAAATGTTGACATTATTAATATGAGGGAACAGCTTTGCTAGGTTTTCGCAAATTAATTAGTATTTTCTGATGTGAAAATCACACTTATTCATTCATGTTACTTAATATTACAACTAGCTGGCACACTGTTTGAGTTATCAACTATTTTTGGTTTTTCTGAGATCAATTTACAGGAATAGAAAACCATCCTTCATGTCTTGTGCTACATTACATTACTAGCACTGTGTCCTCATTCGATAGCTTCATGAAATTTTAGAGGAGCAATGGACTTTATGCGGTCGGATCAGTGTGAGGTAAATACTTTTGACTTTCCCCCTCTGATCTCTTTCAGAGGAACTAAAATCACCACGCCTGGGTCCACAGATTAGGCTAAAGCTGCCCCAGTCTGACAGCTCCTATTACAATACCATAACATGACTACAGACACAACACTCCCAGTGCTAAGGGGTCAAGCTCTCCGCTTCTAGGTATAGGAGGTATTTACTCATTGATCTACTGTTGTAAACAATCAAAAACAACCCTCCACCCCCCACACACACACATACAGACACATAAACTACAGTAGAGTCTGTGCGGTCCGTAGTAGCAGCTGGTTGGAGGATCAGCCAGCCCCCCCTACTGCCAGCCAGATTACTGAGACTCACACACCCTACCACCCCTCCTTCTCTCTACCCTTCCCTTCACCACCACCCCCCACCCTCACACACACACACACCTTTCAAAATGTACAGTCTGTAAATCTGTACCCCATTGAGTCACACATCTGTTTAGGCAGACAACTCAGCTTGTTATTTTCTTTTTTTCAAAAATGTGTAATTTATTACAAGATTTTTCCTTTTGTGTCATTATTGAAAAAAGTAGCCAGAAGAGTAATATCATGTAAAGATGGGGTGAGAGAAAGCCAGAGTTAAAAAGAAGAAAGAAAGATAGAGAGGGATTGTGGGAGATGAAGGAGAGAATCAGGGAGAGGGCAAGGGCAGACGAATGCAGCAGAGTGGGGGAGGGGAGGAGAGAGGGAGGGGTGGAAAGGGGAACTACAGTCAGCTTTTACAATACAAGAGAAGGCAGTTAAAATAAACAAGACATATTATTTCTGACCAGTCAGCAGTGGTTGCTGCAGTAGAAAACATACATGAAAAAGACATCAACAACAAAGAAAAATAAGTGCAATTGGTTTATCTGTCATACCACAACCGTATAAAAACAGGAGTGGGGTGGATGACACCCCCAGCCACTGATCTAGAGTCAGTGTCTTACACCTCATAACGTCTTGGTTAGAGATAGGATGGGATAGGACAATCTGACCCTGGGTCTGTGACTGAGGGCTTGTACACTCCTTACTCGAAAACATAGACAGTAACATGGAGGCTGTCAGTGGCTCTGTGTTCACATGTGGTGCTTGTTGGAGGAGTCTGGTACATATATTTCACTAATACTTTACAGACGATTTCTTCCCTGTCTAGTTAGGTAAATAGTTTATTAACCACTCATACCAATTACAAAATATTTTAGGCTAGTATGTACAATACTTTCCCAATATAGGTAAATCCAATCACATCACTAAAACCCATGCTACATTTATACAAATATTGTGAGCAGATTTCCAAATAGAGATTAGAATTGGAATTAGACAATAGCAGCAGATGTTGGTGCAAAATGAAGATTTCCTCCCTTTCGTTATATTTCCTCCTTTGTTTTTCAAGTTTTCAAGAGCACCAGATATAGGTGCAGTTCAGTCTATTCCTCTATTCAGCAGAACCAAAGAAGGGTACGCTTTCATACTAATGACATAAATCAGCCACTGCTGTTGGTACATGTCAAAGTTTGAGTTGTAGGCAGTTTTGATGTAGACTTCAGAATACTATAGTTGGCTACTGGCTTGGAAGCAGTAGATAGTTTATGTTGCTGTTGGTGCCAGAGCTGTCTGTAACTTCACCCAACAGACAAATAGAAGCAAGATGAGAATGAAGACTACATGTAGGCGTTCGTGATTGACTGTGTATTGGTTTGTGTGAAATACAAGCAAACAATCAAAACGTAGTACTGAAAGCACTAAATGCTTTTCTGAACACATCCTATTTGGTAAAGGCACAGTAGTCAATCATTAGTTTTCATATCCTTCTTTTTCCTTATGATAGCAGTAAAAACCACAAACAAACTGATACAGCATCTTCCCAACTGCCTCTCAAAATTGTAGGCCAAACTATGCAAGTGCACAGCAGGCAAAATTCAGCTGCCCAATAAATAAATACAAAAAATAAATAAATGCAGCGTCAGATCAACACATTAATAAATTAACTGTGGGACTCGAGAGTCGTCTGTCTTTGAGTGGTCATTATTTTTCCTCAGGCTGGTTTTCAAAGTCTATGTTGGATTTTCATGACACTGATTGCCAGTCAGTTTCCAACTTCCCCCTGTACAGTTTGGGACTGGGAGGAAACATCTGACCCACAGCATGACAAGTTCTGTGACCTCTGATCACTGTGATGTCACTTCTCTTGATACGTTGCCACAGATTTGCCAGCCAAGTGCCCAAACAGTTCTTGGATTACATTCGTGAGTTGATGACATCATTTTTCACCAATGACTTTAACACACCGCACATGGACGCTGTGTTCTGTACACTGTATTTCTCATATCACTATCTAAAAGGTTATTTAATGACTTTGCTTCGTCACTATTCCTCTTCAAACCAGACACCTCATTTCTGTCTACAAGCAAAGATAAAGTCATACTTGTCTGCTGCCATAAGAATAAAATACAGTTCACTCAGATGTGTTACTCACTCTTATGACTTGAGCTATCCTTTCCCCGTCACAATAAACCTCGGAAGCTTTCACACTGAAAATTGACATGAATTCACCTATTTGTCATCTCTGAATATTATGATTCCTTTGATGCCAAGAAGAAATTATTAGTTGCTCCTCCAAATTCTTAAAAATCTCTCCTCTGTGGCAGATCATTTAAAGACTTGGTCATTATTCAATAAACTGTAAACAGCCTCTGGGCTTTAGGTGTTCCTTACCAACCCCCTCAACCACAACCACTTTTGTGCAAACATTTAGATTATTATGTGATTATCAATACAGATTTGATACATATAAACGCATTTTGTCCTGTTGTTGGTTGAAACAACTGTTGTAATTGTAGTCTTGTCTTGATAGGGGGCTGCTTGTGATCCATCATTTAAAACATTGTCCTCAACATCTAAGCACCTAATATTCTTCTTCCATTCTTCTCTTATATGCATCTATAATCGTAGCCTCTCGCCTCTTCCCCTCTTCCTCTCACAGCAGCATTAGCCTGGTGGTGTAGCAGAGCTAGACTGCTGGTTCTGTGCATCCTCAGTGCATCAGGTCTCTAAAGGGGCGGGGCAAATCCTGGGCAAAGGCTCAAGTGTGACTAGAGGAGACTGGCTTTGGCCCTGACAGGTCTCTAAGGTCTCACTCTGTTGCCCAGCAACAGGCTGACTTTGGCACTGAATTGGCTTCTTTTGATTTTTGGGATGCTTGTAGGCTGTGGTGGAGGAGATGGAGCTGTCTTGTGTAGCTGGACTGCCCCTGCTGCTGGGAGGGGGGACAGCAGTGACAAGCTGGTTGTCATTGTTACCTGCCATTGCGGTGCCCTTGTGTGAGGGGCAGGGCTTTGGTGGGGACAGGATGGGGGCAACGTGGACCCATATCAGGCTAGGTTCAGAGCATTGGCCTGCCTTGTAGTTGGATGACTCGCCTCTTGTCTTGCTGTCATTGTCCGTTCCCTTTCTGTCCTCATTTAGCTGGCTGTTGCTGGCTGCATCCTGTGGGTTTTGGAGTGCATCTGAAGCCAATGATGGAGGAGGACTATCCCCTTCATCAACTTCTTGTTTCTTCCTCTTCTCTTCTCCATTGGTGCAAGGGCGCTTGAGGAGCACAGGGGAAGGTGTGGGGGAGTCCGTACCTGTCCAGCTGAGTCTGCGCTTCTGGAAAATGAGCGAGAGTAAGTTGCATATAGTACTAATTTCAATAGCCCCTTTCACACATGAATCCTGTAAAATTGCAGGATGTGTTTCTGTTGTTCACACAAGACATGCCTTTCCGCCTTTTTAATGTAACGCTACCATTCACACAACACTGACCATTAAATACGTTAAATTCCTTGGTTGTCATTTCCCGGAAATTACGTTTAACCTTTGCGCCGGAGTCACTGCAGTTTGAAAACAAGGCGGGTGAAGACGCTTGGCACAGTGCTATGCTGCCATTTATGCTACTCATGTGGAGCTCTCTTATTTCCACGTCAGCAAAAAAGCTACAGCCCGTTGTATAGCGGTTTTCATTTCCCTCCTACATGCGGTCTTTACACGACACAGCCGACACGGAATAAACTCGTCACCTCCTTGAGAACTTTGTGATTGGCTCACACAGTTCGACAACAGAGCGTCCTACGTAAGAGCGTCGTTAATGCCATTAATGTTGCGGCATTGTTCACACATGCGGTCGATACGGAACTTTACCAGAAATGTTACAACGTCTTGAGCAAGGAAATTGGCGGAGCTGATTTGACGGCATTTCAACATTGGCTCCATTCACACATGACCCTGTGCTGTTAAATTAACGGAGCAGGCTGCACGCGTGAAAGGGGCTAATTTGTCGGAATATGTTTGTGTGTGTATGTGTGTGCTCACATGCACAGGCATGCATGTGTTCTCACCTTGACAGGAATATGCAACTGATCCCTATGCTTGTGTGGAGGGGTGGAGCTGGGTATGTCTTGGAGGGAGAGATCAGGGGGTGTGGTGGAGCTGGGGGCTGCAGGGACAGAGTGGGTGGGGATCTGAGGAAACCAAAGCTTCAACATCATCTCCACCTGCAACAGAGTGTTCAGGTACTTCTCCCTACAAAAAGATGGAGAAAGTGGAAAGGGAGAAATAAAAACGGTGAGGAACAGATAGGAATGAGATTGCATTATTGTGTATAACAAAGCTTTGGGCTTTATCGTCCTACATAGATCTAGACAAAACTTTCATCTGATGTTGGGTGTTTCTCTGCAAAGCTGGTGAATGCTGTAATTCTACCTACCCTAAGGACTGTTCAATAAAACATGAAACAGGAGACAGGGCGTTGAAATGGAAGATTGCCTCACTGGTCCTGTCCTATTATAACTACAATTTAATAATCACCTGTCTAGGTTCAGGGGTTTTGGCAAGAGGTAGTACTTAGTGAGGGAGGGTGGGACAAGAACAGAATGAGAGAGGGACAGTTAGATGCAGTGGAGGGCATGAGGGAAGGGGGGGTATTTCAACAGTGTGGGTGGGACAGTGGGGATGACATCTTACCCGTTGTTGGGTCTCTGTAGAACCCCCACAATCCTCTGGATTCGGTCCATGGCAACGCTCTGCTGGAAACTACTCAGACCTATCGATCAAAAACACAATCCCCGAGTCAGCATTTGCATTCAGAGGCTCGATAGTCATGGAAGATGCATGCATACATGCAGACATACTTTCTCTCTCTCTCTCACACACACACACATACATGCACACCAAACTAATCACTTAACACAAAGGTGGTGCTATGCAGTGCGCTCACAGACACACACACATACATACTGCTATCATAGAGGAACAGCCTGCACACCACTCACGCTTGTGATATCAGTAAACTGTGGCTGATAATCCAGCCACTAGACAGTGTCTCTTCACACACACTGCACTGTAGACAACACCAATAGGCTGGATCAATACAGACTGCTGCAGAAAGGAACACTTTCTATTGCACTGGATAGAGGCCGCTCAGGTCATATACGCCTGTGTTCAGCGCATACCACTTTAGCGACCAGTGTGCACACATTCCCACCTAAACACAGAGAGGTGCAGGTAATGATGTAAGGATGCTTACCATGGTCGAATCGTCCCCTCTTCAGTCCATTCAGCAGCTCCAGCAGGGGCCTGACAAAGCCCTGCAACTCAGCACACTGACAGAGAGAGAGGGAGGAAGGGAAGATGGATTACTACTGGGTTCGGGTTAGGCCTTGCTGTCTGAATGAGTCTTGCTCCGTCATCCCGCTTCTCACCAACCCCTCTTTTTCACCTCCCCTCTCCCCGTCTGCAACTGAACTCCCTCACCTTCTGAGCGAACAGCAGGTCTCCCTGGGACTTGGGACTGCGGCTGGCGGTATCCTTCTCGTCCGCCCTGATGTGAGCCCCGCTGCTGCTCTCAGACCTGTCTGACTCCTCCTCTTCCTCTTTGTCGGTGAAGCCGTCGCACGCCCACTGGGACCCGGGGCTCTCCGATCCCCCGCCTCCATCTGTCGCGACCACGCCCGCTCTGCCGATGATCATGGAGGGGGAGCCGTCAGTCAGGAAGACGTCCGCGTCGTCCTCTGCCTGCTCTGAGTCGCTTAACAAGAAGCTGTCACTGGAGCTCAGCGAGTCGAAGGAGGGCTGGGGGGAAGTGCTGCCCTGGGACTGCATCGCTGTTGAAAGGAAGCAGCAGAGGTTCAGCATTAGAACAGAAACATTATTATTACAGTCAATTCAACTGAGAAACAGAGAGGCCTGGCTGAATGCCCGAAAACCAGCATGATCTAAGTTGTTACTCAAGTGAGAGGCAAGACAAATGGAGACAGGCAGACAGACAGGAAGAGAAAGAAAGAGAGAGTGAGAGCATCAGAGAAACAACATCATTGTAAAGCACTGCCTTCCATTTGGCACTACTCAAAAAAAAATTATTCTCCCAATCTCCCTCCCAAAAATAATAACCCCAATTATTCAAAATGGTGGGTATACCAGTGGCCTAGTTTAACATGGTGTAGAGTGCGACTGGGACTGGGGGTAGGCAGTAGGCACACAATGGTAGTGCATGTCTGGCTCCCATTGAGGAGAGTGAAGACTGGAGAGGAGGAGAGTAAAATGTGAGGGGGAAGGGTGCTTGTAGAGTAGTGGAATCAGAAAAAGGCAGTCTCTCTCTCTCTCTCCCACTGCCTCCGGTGCTCTCTCTAGCCCCTCCCCTCTGTCTCGGGCTTGCTCTCCATCCCCCCTTGGATTCAAACACACTAACCTTCCTCTTTCCTCTCCGGCAGTGTTTCTGTATGCCTCTCATCTCTCTCTCTCTCTCTCTCTAGCTCATCCTGTTCATTATGCACATGAGCTGGTGCTCCTCTTTCCTTCCTGCTTCCAGCCCTCCTCCTCTTTTCCTCACATTTTACATTCTGTCTCTCTGGCCAATGTGGCCATGTGTCTTTCTCTCTCTTTCCCTTTCTTACTCTCTCTGTAATCCCTATACTGGTCTGCTGGTCTCTGATCCCACTAACACACGGAGGGGAACTTAGGGGGGATGACAAGAACACACTCCACACACGGACACAAATATGTAAGCAGCAGTTTATCAATATTACAGATAAAGTCTATAAACACACAGACAAAGGGAGAGCGAAAATACACAATGATAAAAAATGTGCAGTGTGCTTACACAGAGGCAACACAGCAATAAAAACCTATTGAGTCCACACAATATCTTAGTTTCAGGGACATAGAAAGCATTGATTTCAACAAGCCTGTTGGCATCAGCATTAGAACCATTCAGCTATTATCACAGACAAAATGCATCGCCATTCAGACACATTTTATTTGTATCAGATGTCTGGATTCTATAATACAGGCTAGTGTTTTTCTCTTAAAACGTATCTGTCATCTTGTTTACATGTATTTGAGTCAACTGAAACATTGTGGAAAAACACAATAACTAGGTTTGGGCCTTATTCCTCTTTCCCCCCCCCATGCTTCTTTCATCTCGTGGTTATAGCCCATGCAGGGCTGGTGTGTGTCTACACAGGTAGCCTACACGGCGGCATGAGGCTGCGTGTCAGGTGTTGGCTGCCTGTCTGGGTCCGTGAACCATGATGCCCACAACTAATCAATCCTACAGCGGCTTCGGCATATATGCTTCCACATAAATTACTATACGTTTGTACCAAAGCCGTAAAATCACTCGAACTATCAGATTACGACCCTGATGTTTATGGCAAAAAATCTAATCACAATTATAAGCAAAAATTATGATTTATCAATGTATTGTATCGACAAAATTAATTGTCTTATTAAATAATTATAATTATAAAACAAAACAAATTTGAAAAAATAGTGCCCATATTAACAGAAATCTCCATACGAATTGTAACGTTACCGGGAGCCCATTCAAGAAGATATACCGGGACAGGAAATTCCTCTAGGCTAGCCTACCAACTTCAGGAATCGTTAGCTACAATACAACAAAATAGCTGAGATGCTCACCTTCAATAGTGCAATATATAAACAGCAGCTACAGCGGCCACGGTTGCCAGAAATAATTTTTAACGGCTCTCTGCTGTACTTTGAAACGAAAGCTCCGTTACAGTCTCTGTAGCTGGAGCAGCATCGGTGCGCCCGGCCTCAGCTCACACACCAACCGGCTGCCCATTGGTTTGTGTCTTTGCTAGCTCTTCTCTCGCCAGTTTACGAGCGTCAACATGTGCACGGGTCCACGTGCACAAATTCTGTGCGCATTCCATTGGCGCTCGGGCTGACAGCGAAGCACGCCGTTGGTGGATCCTTCCAGCCAGTGATTGCTCTACTAGCCGGCGATTGGACGCCGGCCCAGGCACTCAAGGCCCTGCCCACTCATGTGTTGCTCGTGTGTGTGTAGGGCAGGGCAGCTTTACTACTGCGAGCGGGTGTAAACACACGTACGCGCCACGGCATAACTACACGGTGCCCCGGTAGGCCCTATGGGTAGACCCGAGAGATGTTCAATATGTTCTATGCACATTCTTTATTCTTTACACAGTTATTCTGCCCCCCTCTGCAAAATACAGGCACACTGTGCACTTATGCAATACAGTTCACCAGAGGACCAGAGGAAAACGAATTATCACCCTTGCTGCCCATCTTGTTTACACAGCAGGCGATGCCCTTCTAACCAGAAGAGAGTAAGCCTAATGCAAAGACAAAAATTAATCTGATAGTTGTCTGGATTGTGCCCACGTGAATACACCGCTTTTCTCCTTAGTTGTTAACATCGATTATAGACTTAATAATGGTCCCTCTATCCAGAGGAAAATAGGCCTAATTCAAAGAGAGAAATGAATTTGATTGCTGTCCGGGATGTGCCCACGTTAATGCCGGATACATGATAACTCACCATCCAACACAGCAGTATCAACATGTGACATCCGAATGACTGGAATAGGGATCCTCTAGATGAGTGGACTTCAGATAAAGTGTCAGAAATAGTCTCTAAGCAATATAATCGTATATTTACTGCCAGTTCAATTTCCACCACCAAACAATAATTACTTGTCCATACACCCCTCCCTCTCTCCAGCCTCTCTAACACTCTTCGAGGATAAATTCAATAATGTGTCGTGTGTATTGTGCATAGGATGCTAACACATTACACATGTAGTCTTTTCACAAAATAAAAAGTAATTACTTTTATAACACATTGCCAGGTATTCGTCCTTTACCCTATAATGTGCCTAGTATTCCAATATAATTCCTATAGGGAGTTTTGCAGTGATATTAGGATAGTAGGCTTTCCTTCTAAATGTATTATTGGATTACCTTATTTTTCCGTTCATTTCGTACATCTCATTCAATGAGTTTTGTATTTTGTGTGTTTGCTTTGGTTGTCTTGTTAATTCAACAGGCAAAACAGGCTTGGCGGCCAAAATACTCAGTGTCAGTAACATTCCGGCACCTTAGGATTTTCAAATATGCTACCATTCTCTTTACTTAAAAAAACTGTTGTCAACATTTAGATCACAAAACTAAATCAGTATGGTTAAACATAACAGTTAAAAGGGAAAAAGGGGGGAAAAAAGATTTTTAGTATTTTAATTTTGCATGAATGCTTTGCTGCATTGTTTGATTAAGATCAGTAATACATCAAAACCTAAGTGATAAGGATTTCAGCATAATGGAGCTAACCGTGACCTAGCCATGTGATCTCCTCCATCTCCTCTAGGTTACTACAGAGTGAACTCAATAACCCCCATTCACAACATGCTACATACTACCAGCATAGGCCACACACACACACACACACACACAC